>WHVE01000563.1:0-90819 GCA_015178995.1 Trichophaea hybrida
GCGTCTGGGCAGCCGTCCCTCCGCACCACCAGCACTTTTCGTCCTCCCGGTGTCCGAACCGTTTGAGGTAAGCTCCAGTAGGTGCATGTCCGCATTTTAGTCGGTAGAATCGAGTTGCCAATGACTTTGCACTTGCCATTGGGATGGGTCTCTTACTGCCTGCCTTGCCCTTCAGTCTGTAGCCGAAGTGCTTACTGCATTTGTCGGCCTCCCACCGCGCCTTGGCTGCTGATCTTCCCTCGGAGATCCGCCTAGCTCTATTCGAACTGCAGGGCCCTGTAGTCCGTCCCATCCGGACAGATTTTGCCCTGGTCTCAAACGGTCCAAAATTTGTTGCCCCGAAATTTATAGTCCTGTCCCGGGCAGCGCCTTGCTCGGACGGGACGGACTATTGAGATGCCTGCCAACCACTTTACTTGGGTCCACTGGACCTGGACGCAAGCAAATTGATTAGTCGAGGTGCAAGCCGAGTAATCCCCAGCTGCATAGTGTCACTGTACGAGTGCTTCTGCACCGTAGTGGTAATCTTACCTTGCTATTTACCTAAGCACTGATTTACTATCACCAATCGAGCTATATCTGATATACACCTTGCAATAACTTACAGTTTATAAGCTTACTGAAATCAATGAGATGCAATGATTCCACCAGTCCAGCAATGGACCAGTCCGGACCGGGTCCGTCCAAGTCCAGTCCAGTCCAGTCCGAGTAATTTTTGGACTGGGATCAGACCAATCCCAGTTCTGCTGGACCAGGACTGGACTGGACTGGACTGGTGTGAACCAGTCCAGCACATTGTCTAGGGTTAGGGTATATTTCTGAGTGTATCGGTCTTTTAATGGGAGAAATATATCTCGAATACAGACAAAACAGTCATAATTTTGCCCAGAGTAGGTATTCAGAGATGGCCGGTGATAAAACGTGAGGGTGAGTCATGTTATCTGTGGTATTTGACTAAGAAACAATATCGAAATTGCAAGCATGTGTGGACTGGTCCTTCCAGTCCAAGACTGCCAGTCTGTGGTCCAGTCCAGTCCAGCCAGAAGGTTGGACTGGACTGGACTGAGCCCTACCCCAGACTGCGTCCGTCCGGACTGGTGGAATCATTGATGAGATGGAGCGTATGTTGGATGCATTGTATCAGGAATCGATGGCAAAGGAAAAGTAGACCCACGAAAATATACCTGCGGGGTGAGAGGAGACTTGCAGTCCTAAGTTTTAACCTGCGGGGAAGTGCAGAGAGATCGCTAGACCGCGGGTTAGAACTATCTTACATTTGTAATTACACACTCAATCCCCACATACGCTACTTATATACTCTTGCAAGTCCAATGCTGGATCTGTCTTCCTCCTTCTCCTCAGTTTGACTTCCACCGTCTGCAAGGGAAATTGAAATGACCGAATCAAAATCTAACATATTATGTTTCAACCAAGAGCGTAATGATCTGGGTGGTGGTAGCGCTTGCACAGGCCATATGGTGGCCAGGATAATATTGACCATTGACGGAGTCACCTCTACGTCACCATCCTATTGCAGAGACACTATGCTGCAATAGATTCAGTGTTCCTAAGCGGCCCGGCCTGCACGTGATTTAATGAGCCTGGGCCGGCCTGCAGATATATGAAAAGCCTGCAAGGAATAGGTGGATATTTGGAGTCTTGGACTACAGTGATGGGCCGATGGCAGGGTTATGAACTTATGATAGACCATGGTTGAATTTACTTTGGAGGTTTTCTTAGTTTAGGACTTTAGGCAGCAGCAATGGGTGTCATTTAAACAAAATATGTTGTTTATGTTTGTTCTATTGAACTTATAAGTTGGCAAATAAAGCCTGCAGGCCGGCCGCCCGGCCGCCAAGAAAAAGCCGCCCGGCCGGAAAAGCCTGCAGGCCCGGCCGGCCCTCATTTAAAAAGCCGCCGCTAAGGGCGGCCCGGCCAGGCCGGTTAGGAACACTGAATAGATTTCCTCGGGTCTCTACGCACACCTTACATCACCCGCACTCTGGCATGTTTACCCGTATGACTTTGGACGTCAGGGTTACCTCTCGGGATGTGCAAGTTGTCAGCCCTGCCCACCCAGCGCCGGGTTCGTTATCCCCGTGTGGCACCCCAGTTGTGACGTGTTTCGACCTATTTAAACAAAATATTGGTTGATCAAGAATTCCGTGAGCGAAACGTATCCAATTTCTGAACAGCGATCATAGTGTAAGGATGGGCTAGTATGGCTCCGTACTCCAGAGTAAGAGTAGATACGGTTGCACATGAGAATAAGTGATAAAGTAGTGTAGTATGTGAGTAAGATGATCGCTGGAGTGCAATTGCACTCCTACGAAGTGACTATATACTTCTGGTGCACCGGTATGCAGGGTGGCTGCGACAAAGCACGCGCACGGCAGGAGAGCAGAGACGATGTGCTTGCCAGACCCTGGGGAGGAACCAGCAGTCAAGACTATCATACTGAATGATGACGTCGCAGCTAAGAGAGCCGCCAAGCGATGGGCGAGAGATAAGGAAGGCCAAGCTAGATCAGGTGCCTGGATGTGGTGGACGGACGGATCTCTAACGGACGATGGGAGAGTGGGAACTGCAGCGGTGTGCTCAAATGGAGACCGCTGGACGGTCTTCCGCAGCTACCTTGGCACGGGATGAATGGAGGTATTCGACGCAGAACTATGGCCAATCTAAATCGCACTTCGAAAGTCTGTTGCAAGAGCAGAGGTACTGCGAGCACACGGAGTCACGACATTGACAATTTTCAGTGATTCATAGGCAGCCATCAGACGGACGGCACACTTGGACCCAGGGTCAGGACAGCAGCTAGCGAGAGCGATCCACGAGCATGCGAGGGCCCTCTACGGCCACGGCATCGAAGTCGTGATTCACTGGGTCCCTGGACACTCAGACATCCCGGGAATGAAGAGGCCGCCCGCCAGGCAAACATGGCGCGAGAAGGCCGAGGGTACACAGTACGTGAGCGAATATACACCTCGGCTGCGAATAGAGCTAGACGGATCTCCGAAGGAAGGACGGCGGCGAAGGCAAAGTGGGAGACCGAAAAGTGCAGCAAGCACTACGGCTACAGAATAAAGGGCAAGGATCAGTTTTCTTGTGTCAACGGGGACGAAGGGTAGCGGGTGGGAGCTCTGCCATCTAGCCGACTTTCCCGGAGGCGGAGGTGATTTGGGTCCTGTCATACTCTATATAGTGAACTGTGGGAAGCGGCAGAAATCTTGTTAATTTATAGTATGATTTGTTTTCAAGTCCATCACCAGCACCATAGTGAGTTTTAAAAACCTCCCTCACAGACTTTAAGGCTGAAAGATACTAGTGTCAAGGCCTACCAGTGAGAATATGGCCCTAACCTATATCCTCATACCCGAATAAATTTTTGGAGTGGTTGTCGATCGATGCATGGCAATCTAACGTATCTTGGGGTTAGGTTTGAACGCGGAGCCGCTAGCGTTTACGTTTTGTACTCGAGTATACGCGTCATTTTAGTCTTAGACTTAGACAGTCAAGAACGAAGATTCGGTGCAACCAGCTATACCCAGTATTTTCGGGAGTGTGTCGACATTATGCTAGCTGTGTTCCACCATAACAAATGTATGCAGACTCGGTGCAGCGCACCAACCGTAATGTACTATGCTGCCAAGTCTGAACGGCCATTCATAACCTGTTAGCCAGTAATGTACCCTGTATACTGTACATCCTTCGCCGGTACAGCGTGTTTTGAATGACACCCACCCTGAGCCTCACAAAGAGCATTGATCGAACTGCTATGTCTAACTTAGAGGGATGTTACTTTGAATATCTGGGTACCGTGGCAGATTACGCTCGAGAATTCCAATGAAAACCTGAATCTTGTTGGAGTGGTTTTTTGAGTACATTATTCCATGTTTTGGGGTTAGGGTTGGCTGCAAGTATTTAGCTTAGACTAAGCCAATCAACCGTTCAGTTCAGTCAACGAAGGTTCGGTACAACAAATCTCGCATAAAGTCCCTTCTGAATGAATAAACCCCAGCAACCATATTCCACAGCACTAACTTCAGCGCGAAACACATGTGCAGGAAAAAGAAATCGCCAGTGGCGAAGGGCTTCCAAGCACATGTGGTCAGTTGAACGAAAGTTATAATTTTCAAGGATGTCGAGTACACGCTATTATCCGATTCGCTTGGTACTTCAAGATCGCACGCATCTGTATGTAGGACACGTAACCCCTCATCCTGAATGCGCCTTGCAGTGGTGTTGTGAACAATGGTTGGCGCGTTGCATCCTGCAGACCACCCGTTTCGGACATACATTTGGAACACGCTAATGTGGGAAAATTCAACGGATGAGGGGTAGGAGCTCTCTATGAATTTAGGAGCGCGATCGATCCTAAAAAAAATACCCACCTTTGAACATACACTATCGACAACACCATTTCCACATCACACGGAACAAGTCAAGGTATATCGAACGTCCTCTTCTTTCAGCCTGACTGATACATCTAGCGACCGTATCGGGCACAACCACAGCCACATACTACCACAGGTAGTGCATAACTAATTGCGAGAATGCAATGACTAACAGTACAGGCGCAGATACTCGCTCGCATAAAAAGAACCGGACACGGAAGAAACTCTAACCTAGCTTTAAGTTACTCATGCGGTTATTATATTACCAAAGATATTGGCATTACTGTCACCAGATTTAGGGATTGGCTCCTCCGACTGGGTTTTAGCGAACTGAACCGAGCACCATGAGTAACTACAACCATTCTGTGCACACTGCGTTCGACCGCTCGATTCTTCAAGGCGGACAGACGTTTAACTTTGGCGGGTGAGTCTCTTCCAAGCCTGCATAATATAAGAGTAGTTTGCTAACCTGGTCCCCTCATTGCAGTCAGGATGAGCAGGACCGAAATCTTTCCAAGCTACCTCGTGCCGACGGTGCCGCATTCAATTCTCGATCTAGAGAGCACGAGGCTCGATGCCTGGACAACACTCGAGTTGACCTACTCAACCAAATCACAACCTGGAGCAACAAATCTGACGGCGCCTGCATCTTCTGGTTACATGGCATGGCTGGCACTGGAAAGTCCACCATTGCTCGTACGGTCGCCGGCGATTGGGCTGATAATAATCAACTTGGAGCCAGTTTCTTCTTTTGCAGAGGAAAGGGTGATCTTAGTCATGCGGCAAAATTCTTCACTAGTCTCGCAGCACAGCTAGCCGATATGCTACCGTCTCTTAAACCTTTAATCTGCCGAGCCATAGCCAATAATCTCGATATTTTCGAGCGAGTCCTTGCAGAGCAGTGGAAACATCTCATTTTTGAGCCTCTCTCCGATTTGAAGAAAGAAACACTTCAACCGCAACGATTCGTTATTGTGATTGATGCTCTAGATGAGTGTGAAAACGAAAAAGACGCTAGATTGATCCTGCGACTCCTTGCTGAGGCAAAACCTCTAAACATCTTGCGGATTTTTGTAACCAGCAGACCGGAAATCCCAATTCGCCTTGGCTTCAAGAATATCTCGGATGCACATCAAGATTTTGTTCTCCATGATATTTCGCAGCCTATCATCCAGCATGATTTAACAATTTTCCTCCGCTACGAGTTGGGAATTATCCAGACAGAGCGCGACCTCCCTCCTGACTGGCCTGGTAAAGGAACCATCAGTGTTCTCAACCGTCCCGTCCGACGGCCGTCCCCGGCCGTCCGTCCGAGATTTCTCCAGGACGGACGGGACGGCGCCAAGGCCGTCCGTCTCCGTCCTTACTCAAGACGGACGGATGTCGGCCGTCATCCACCGTCATCGGGCGGTTACTGTATATCTTTAGACTAAACCCAATCAAGCCCGATAATGTTCTACAGGCTTCGGAATGAATGAAATCCTGGGTGCCAAGGGTGTAATCTTTGGAGAAACAGAGTCAGAAATGGTATGGATGGAGCAGATGCTCACAGATCTTGCATCACGGTCAGAATAGTAATTGAAATTATTTTCGTATAATTTTTGTTATGTGCGCTAAGACTTCTCCGTCGACGGCCGTCCTTTCCGTCCGTCTCCGTCCAGCCTCAAAAAGACGGCGCCGTCTCCGTCCTGCTCTCGGACGGACGGATTCTGGCCGTCCGTCCCCGTCCTGACCAATCCCGGACGGACGGGACGGTTGCGAACACTGGGAACCATTGAGCATCTTGTTCAGAGAGCGGGTGGATTATTCATCTATGCTGCAACAGTATGTCGATTCATTGGGGATCCGAAGTTTCGTCCAAGACAGCGCCTCGAAGACGTTTTGCAAGGATGCACTACACATCAGTCACTTACAGGAGCTCTCGACACAATGTACACCCAAGTCCTACAGGATTCCGTCCGTTGTGACTACAAACAGGACCAAGAGGAGCTGTTAGAGCAATTTAGACAGATTGTTGGATCCGTGGTCGTATTACAGGACCCCCTAACCCCAGACGCGCTGGCTAAGCTACTCCATAAGGAAATGGAGGAAGTAAAGATAACATTGGATTCTCTGCATTCTGTTTTGAGTGTTTCAAAGAGCCAAGGCTCTACCATTCAATTACTTCACCTCTCTTTCCGTGACTTTCTCCTAGATCCGAAAAGATGTTCGGATCACCAGTTCTGGATCAACGAGAAAAAGTCACATAATGATATATTTGTGAACTGCCTCAAACTCATGTCGAAACACCTAAAGAGAGATATATGCAATCTCCGACTACCCGGTGCGCTTACAAGTGAAGTGAAACGGGGTGTAGTCGACAGCTGCCTTCCTCTGGATGTTCAGTATGCATGCCAGTACTGGGTCGACCATCTTCAGAAGAGTAAGGTTGAACTCAACGACAACGACCAAGTCCATACGTTTCTCCGAGAACATTTCATTCATTGGCTTGAGGCCCTTAGCCTGATGGGGAAGACATCCGATGGTGTCATTATCTTGACGTCTTTAGAGTCTATGCTGACGGTAAGTAGCATAGTAGTAGTAGAGCAGTATGTTCTTGTCTAATATACTAACTGTTAAGAAGCCCAGAACTGATGCACACCATGAATTACGCAGGATGTTATTTGATGCAAAACGGTTTCTTCTCAACAACAGATCAACGATTGAAATCGCACCTCTAAAGATATATTGCTCCGCTCTTGTATTCAGCCCGATGACAAGTGCAACTAGACTTCAATTTTGGCATCAGATACCCTCATGGATAAAAAACACACCGGCGGTTCAAGAAAACTGGAGTTCTGCATTGCAGTCGCTTGAAGGGCATTCTGACGGTGTGACTGGAGTGGCATTTTCACCTGATGGTCAGCTCCTTGCCTCTTCATCTGATGACAAGACAGTCAGACTCTGGGATACATCGACAGGAGCATCACGTGGCACCCTTAAGGGACATTCTGATCCAGTGAATGCAGTAGCATTTTCGCCAGATGGCCAGCTCCTTGCCACTGCATCTTGGGACAAGACAGTCAAGCTGTGGGATCCATGGACAGGAGCATTGCACAGCACCCTGAAAGGACATTCTGGTTGGGTGAATGTAGTGGCATTTTCACCAGATGGCAAGCTCCTTGCCTCGGCATCTGAGGACAAGACAGTCAGACTCTGGGATACATCGACAGGAGCATCACGTGGCACCCTCATGTTGCATTCTGGTCAGTGATCTCAACCGTCCCGTCCGACGGCCGGGGACGGCAGTGCCGTCCGAGATCTTGCCAGGACGGACGGGACGGCGCCAAGACCGTCCGTCCCGTCCTCGCATATGAATGACGGCTGGACGGCCGTTGTCTGCCGATGACGGCGTTTTCGCCGTCCCCGGCCGACATCCACCGTCCCCGACCGTCATTGGGCGGTTACAGAATACTCATGTCGCCGAGTGCTAAGCTCGCCACGTGATGTGGCACCGTGATGTGGTACAGTGACTGCGCAGCGTTGAAGCCATATCACTTGGCGAGCTTAGCACTCGGCGACATGAGTATATTTAGATAATTTACAATCATGATTGATAATCGAGTCCTAATTGCACAGAAGGGTTACAAAAGGATGTTTCGAGGAGATTATGTTTTATGTACACTGAGAAATCAACATCCATGGATGTCGGCGGATGACGGCCGGGGACGGCGAAAGCTCCGTTATCGGCCGTCCTAACCGTCCGTCACCGTCCTGCTCCAAAAAGACGGCGCCGTTTCCGTCCTGCCCTGGGACGGACGGCGCTTCGCCGTCCCGTCCCCGTCCTAGGTCAGGACGGACGGACGGGACGGTTGAGAACACTGATTCTGGTTCATGGCCTGCAGTGGCATTTTCACCGGATGGCCAGTACCTTGCCTATGCATCTGGCAGCGGAATCAGACTCTGGAATCAACGGACAGAAGCATTGCACCGCATCCTGAAGGGACATTCTTCGGTGTATGCAGTGGCATTTTCACCCGATAGCCAGCTCCTTGCCTCTCAATATAAAAACGAAATTACACTGTGGGATCCATTTACAGGAGACTTACATTGGAACATTACAGCATATAGTTATGAACAAAATCCGATCGTGGTATTTTCACCGGATGGCAAGCTCCTTGCTTCTACACATGATAAGACAGTCGGACTGAGGGATACATTGACAGGAGCATCACGTGGCACGCTTCAGGGACATTCTGATCCAGTGAATGCAGTGGGATTTTCACCGGATGGCCAGCTCCTTGCATCGGCATCTCAGGACAAGACAGTCAGACTCTGGGATCGATCGACAGGAGCATCGTACGACCACTTTGCCGCACATTTGTATTTGGTATGGGCCATGGCATTTTCACCTGATGGCCAGCTCCTTGCCTCGGCATCTGATGACATGACAGTCATTCTGTGGGATACATCAACAGGAGCATCACGTGGCACCCTTGCGGGGCATTCTGATTCAGTGCGTGCAGTCGCATTTTCACCGGATGGCCGGTTCCTTGCCTCGGCATCTGAAGACAAGACAGTGATTCTGTGGGATACATCCACAGGAGCATCACGTGGCATCGTTGAGGGGCATTCTGATTCAGTGCATGCAGTGGCATTTTCACCGGATGGCCAGTTCCTTGCCTCTGGATCTTTGGACAAGACAGTCAGACTCTGGGATCCATCGACAGGAGCCTCACACGGCATATTTGAACATTCTGATAAGGTGGATGAAGTGGTGTTTTCACCGGATGGCCAGCTCCTTGCCTCCGCATCTTACCCACAAATCAGACTGTGGGATCTACGGACACGAGCGCTTCACAGCACCCAGGAGGGATATGGTTTGGCATTTTCACCGGATGGCCAGCTCCTTGCCTCTATATCTGACCACACAATCAGACTCTGGAATCCACGGACAGGAGCGTTGCACAACACCCTGAAGGGACATTCTGATAGGGATTGGAATTGGGTGAGTGCACTGGCATTTTCACCGGATGGCCAGCTCCTTGCCTCTGTGTCGGACGACGAGAAATGCACTCTCTGGGAGCTATCGACAGGCGCGTCATACAGCACCATTGAGAGATATTCTTCTTCTGTTCATTTCGTGGCATTTTCACCAAATGGCAAGCTTCTTGCCTGTGCATCTGACCACGAAATCAAACTCTGGGATCCATTAACAGGAGCCTTTCACGTCACCATTCACGGAAGTTCTTGTCTAGTGGATACAGTAGCATTTTCACCAGATGGCCAGCATCTTGCCTCTACATCTGGCAATAAAATCAGTTTCTGGGATCCATTGACAGGAGCTTTGCGTATTACCCACGAGCCAGATCCTGATTACGTACAAACATTGGTATTTTCACCTGATGGCCAACTCCTTGCCTCTGCATCTGGCAACAGAATCAGACTCTGGAATCCACGGATAGGAGCGTTGCACAGCACCCTGAAGCGATATTCCTATAGGGTGAAAGCAGTGGCATTTTCACCAGATAGCCAGCTCCTTGCCTCTGCATATTCGGACAAGACAGTCATCCTGTGGGATACATCGACAGGAGCATCATGTGGAACCCTTGAGGGATATTCTGATTGGGTAAATGCTTTGGTATTTTCTCGGGACGGTCAGCTCCTTGCCTCTACATCTATGTGTAAGACCGTGCAACTCTGGGATCTATCGACAGAAGCCACTTGCGCTGCCTTTGAGGGACATTCTCAGGAGGTAAATGCAGTGACATTTTCGCCGGATGGCCAGCTCCTTGCCTCTGCATCTTGGGACAAGACACTTATACTCTGGGACACATCGACAGGAGCCCTGTGCGGCACCTTTGAGGGACATTCTGGCTCAATGTCTGCAGTGACATTTTCACCGGATGGCCAGCTTCTTGCCTCAGCATCAGACGACAAGACAATCAGGATCTGGGGTATCAAGACCAAAGAAACAATTCAGATACTTCATACTGAAGAACCCATTACAAAACTAGCCTTCTCCAACAATGGTTCATATCTCAAGACAAGTCGAGGGATACTAGAACTCAATGAACTTATTCATTGCCAGAATCTATCTCAGTCCACTCTAACCTTGTGTCCATTATATGTAGGTACGCAGTGGGTGAAGTGGGGGCGGGAAAATATCCTTTGGCTTCCTCCCGATTACAGACCTACGTGTGTAGCTGTTAGTCATAATGTTCTTGCAATTGGGCAGAACTCAGGTAGAGTTATTGTTATCGTATTCGACCCAAATACTATCCCTTTAGGTGAGTATTTACCAATATGATTATGGATTGAATTCTAACACATGAATCGTCAGTTAAAGCGAATATAAAGTAATTTTGACATGATGATTGATCATTCGTGTTTTTGATTGTTCATTTTGGTGATGGATGGAAGCTTGACATAGAAGCTATCTGTAGCAGGCAAAACGGTTCAAGTGGTAGTAAGTGGTTATGGAGCTGGATTGGTTTTACATATTTGTCGGATATCGGGTATTTTTGAGAGAACTTGTGCGAAGGCGTAGTAGTATTTTCAATATTACCAGGATTGTCTTTTTAGCTCAAACGATGTACAGCTATATCATAAGATACGATCTGGCGTTCTACCGAAGGTTTATTACCATTATGTGAAGGTTTTTGTTTGTTTCAATCATGTTCTAACTAGTCCATTCACGGAGGCGGTTCCTCCGCGGAGTACCTAGTCAGATCACGGAGGCCCACCTTCCGTGAACTGACTAGGTCGTTCACGGAGTCCATTCCCCACCTCCGTGAACTGACTAGTTCGTTCGCGGAGTCAACGAAAAATTATAAATACTCTATACATTATCGTGATCCCTACGATCGGCTGCATCTTGGACATCCTGATGCAACTGTAATTACACTATGCGACCATATCATCATTTGAAACCGGCTTATCTTCCTCATTTCCCTCCTCCTTATTGCCCTCCTCCTCATTGCCCTCCTTCTCTTCCTCTTCCACCCTAGTGACCTCTTCCTCCTCGAGAACCTCTTCATCCTCAATATCTAGTTCTGTCAAATAACTGCTCTCATCGGCAGTATCCTCCGCGGATGTGGGATCGGTACGTGCGCAAGCATCTCCTTGTGTATTCGCTCGACGGCCTTTTTGATTTGGACTTGGCTCGGGTGGATCTGAGTAGCATGGAGCATTGTATTTCAGCTTGGAGCATTGCATTCCAGCTTGGAGCATTGTATTTCCCGTCCTGCTGATGGTACAGTTGACCTCTAATAACTTGATAATCCTGACTAGCTGTATATATAGCACGTTATTGCTCAAGTGTTTCAGCAGGGTGCTTCGGAGTCTCCATGTAGAGCTAAATCGTACCGGGCATTAGACTGATTCATTTCCACAGAATTCATACAAGATATACTAACCTTGATTTGGAGCTGCTTGAATCCATCTAAGCGGAATTAATTCTTGTGCCTAGAGGAATTAATATACTGGAAAAAGGTCTCTTGAGCATATCTGCTGAAGGGCTCTTGGGATGTTGATAAAGGTGTGGCCTCATGGGATGTTGATGAAGTGGATATAGTGGTAATTGATCGGTTGTGAACAGTGTTCCCGACAGGCCCGGCCGGCCCGCAGTTGGGCCTGTGGCCGCCAGGCCTGGCCAGATGAGGCCGCTGGATTTTAGAAACTGCGTAGGCCAGGCCGACGCTTTAAAAGCCGGCAGTAAAACTGTGGGTGACTGGGTGAACTGTGGGCTTTTAGTGCCAGCACATGACCCGATAAGCGAGCCAATCAGTGCATCAAATTCGCAACTTACTGCATGGAAATGGAAGCGGCAGGCTTTGCCGGCCGTGGGAATTGGTGATGCTCTGATACGATTTTATAAATCGAGAATCAGAGATGCGGATGATGTCATATCATATTGAGCTAGCAAAAGAAACGACCCACACTTGAAGCATCTTGCCTGGATGGCAGTTGAGATTCTTCGCATTCTCAGATGTCAACTGAGCTAGAGAGTCTTCAGTGGAGCTAAAATCACAATTTCTGACCGCCGAAGCCGTCTTGGTGATTATATAATTGACGTATTAGAGTGCTGTAAGTCTTGGGAATGTGAGTGGTGTGCATACTGAGATCAATGAGATGGGGTGTACATTGGATGCATTGCATCAAGAATCGATGGCAAAGGAAAAGTAGACCCACGAGAATGTACTAAAAGATATATATATTTGAAGTTTTACCCCCGGCCTGCAGTTAACTGTAGTCTAACTGCGGGCTTTTCGGCCCATGGTTTACCCAGGCGCCCGCAGTTTCTACCTGCCGAAAGCCTGCCAGGTGTGGGCCGCACAAATGGCCCGGCCGGGCTTACCCCTGAAACTGGCCCGCCTGGCCCATCAGGATCACTGGTTGTGAATGTTGAAAGATGTGATGTTAATAAGGAATTTCGATATGTTGAATCATTTGTTGAATGGTTCGAAGGCAGAATCAATGACTTATGTTCTAGTCAGTTCACGGAGAATGTCAGTCCGCGGAGTGACTAGTCAGTTCACGGAGTCCCACCTTCCGTGAACGAACCGGTCAGTTCACGGATCCGTGAACTGACCAGTGCTAATTAATGGTTCAGCTTGACTGAGGGCTAGTGGACGCGATCGGGGGGCGGGAGCCGGCGGAAACGACCAAAAGAAAGCCCTGAGACCGACAGACGGCTAGGGAAGGCAAGGAGAGGAAGGTCGGAACGGGCAAAAGGGCTAGTGGAGGCGATGGCGGCCAATCTTGAGTTTGAGTTAAAAGTTAGAGTTAGAAGTTAGAGTTCGGGCTAGGGAGCCCGCACCCGAGCAGAGGAAGTCGGGGGCGAAGGAAAGGAGTATATAGGGAGGGAGCAGAGCGGCAGTGGGCAGGCAAGCAGCGGCTTCAGCATCAACCCGCCCACCCGCACCAGTGTCTTGGTTTTATTGGTACCGACTCTACACCCAGTAAAAGGCTTTCGGCCCGGAACGGGAGAGTCCAGGAGTTGTGGCGGCCGCACCGGCGGCCTCCACGCCCCCGAAAACGGCAACCTTGTTTTCACTTCGTTTTCAGTTTCGTTTTGCCTTGCTTTCGTGCGCGTCTTTGTTTGTTCAAGCGATTCTGTATATGGCAATCAATGGAGATGGCTGTCGGAGGGATGAGCGAGCCCACTAGTGCTCAACCAAAATTAACAGTTACTCTGATCGCAAAGTTATGTATACATGAAATATGCATAATTTATTGCTCTTTCAATTCCTAGTCTTTAATTTGAAATATCTCTAATATTGATCGAATTGTTGTGGAAAAACGTCGATTTTCGCCGTTTTTTGGGTGTGTTTTTAAAGCTGCTCTATCAATTTTAAAGATATCATAAATCAAAGACTGAGGATTGAAAGAGCAATGTATTGTGCATATTACATATATACATCTCTTGGTGATTGGACAAATGCTCGCAGACTTAATTGGGCCAAGCTTTTGTCATTTTTGTCAGTGCCGCCATGGCTCCGTGAAGTGACTGGTCAGTTCACGGAGTCGTGGTAGACTCCATGAACTGACCGGTTAGTTCACGGAGCCTAGTTACTCCGCGGGTTGACTGGTCACTCCGCGGACTGACATCCTCCGTGAACTGACTAGAACAACTTATATACAAACAGAACTAGTTCATATGAAGATCATTTGTATCATTCTAGATATGGTATCCAGCTGCACTGAACGTACGCAGTTGCGCTGATTGAATCCAGGTGGACAGAGCCAGCTGAGTGTACATACATGCCAGTGCATGCACATACATACGTGCAGAGCAGAGTATTTATAATTTTTGACTGACTCCGCGAACGAACTAGTCAGTTCACGGAGGTGGGGTACGGACTCCGTGAACGACCTAGTCAGTTCACGGAAGGTGGGCCTCCGTGAACTGACTAGGTACTCCGCGGAGGAACCGCCTCCGTGAATGGACTAGATCATAGCTTCAGAGCAGGACACACACCATCACTCGCGACGTCTGGAATCCCCGGTGTTGCATATACAGATCTGACCGATGATGTAACCGATGATGTAACCGATGATGTAACCGATGATGGAGCTGACTACACACCACTTTCCTGTATATATCTTGAGTCTTTCTCCTTCTTTCTCTCTTTACACTTAGTATCTTAATCTACACACACGGTTCTCCCTTCATTATTGCAACCCCCGGTATTACTATATACTACTTGGCTCTCGTACGGGCTGACGGTGCTCAGCCGTCTCTATACATAGATGATGAGTACGTACATATTCGTACCGTATATATATATGGCCTCATGGCCGCTCAGATAGAACAATTAAGCTTCTCTAGCAATCAGTATTTCAACACCCGGGTCCCGTGTGGACTATCCATCCCACTATCCATCCAAGACTTTTTGCCGCCGAGATTAAGGCTCGCATAATGTATTCAAGGTAAATAATTGAGCTGAGCTGACTCGAGTTTAAAAGCTCGAGCTTTGGAGCTTGATGTTGCATAAATAGATCTCAGCCTTCATACGGGCTTACTGGGCTGACTCTCGTACGGACTGACTGGGCTGGCTCTCGTACGGGCTGACTCTCGTACGGGTTGATTCTCGTACGGGCTGACGGTGCTCAGCCGTCTCTATATATAGATGATGAGTACGTACATATTCGTACCGTATATATATGGCCTTATGGCATCTTAGATAGAACAATTAAGCTTCTCTAGCAATCAGTATTTAACACTTGAGTTGGATCGAACTCCATGTAGGAAACAGTGAGTCGGCCGGAAGGCCATAATTCTCGAACTCAAGCTTGGACTCGAGCTTAGGCTCAAGCTCATGAATCAACCCGAGTATTTGCGATCCTTGCCGGCCATGAGCTGAGGCTATGAGCTTCTGCCCTAGGCTTGTACCGAGCCGACTTGTGCCCATCACTACTTGTTGAAATGAATAGCACAGGACGAGAAAGGTCTTTCGGTGATCCGTGGCTAAACGCAACCTCGCAACTCCCAGCGTGCAATTGCAATGCTCCGTAGTGCCTCTCTGACTTGTACCTTCAACAGGTGATAGTTTGCTCGTTAGTACTGCCCACCCACACCGGAAACTCCCAGCCTTTTAGTATGTAGAGGGAGAGAGGTATACCCATTTACCGCTGTGCATGTCTCTGTTGTTCGAATGTATGTAATGGGGTATCTTTGAGGGACTTCACAATTGCTTTAGCATTCGTTAGTTGGGTGGTAATGGTAAGTTGGGGATTCTCTTGCAGTGGTCCATCCCCGGATATCTGTGGCTGGCATGGCTCTGGGAAAAGCGTATAGCAAGATTTCGGGTCCCCTCTACCACCTAAACTCTGTTCAATATAGATTATAGATTAGGTAATTGCGACCTGTATTTACATAGTTGATGAGCTTGGTGCATTTTCACAGTGCGACAAACTTACAACCGCACATCATTTGCGGCAAAAAGTCTTGGATGGATAGTGAGATAGATGGTCCCCAGATTGGGACGTCACCGGATGACACTCGCTTCGAAGGTCCCAATACCATCTGGGCGCATCGGCAGCCATCTGTGTTACTTCTTCACTCCCTTCCTTCCTTTCTTTTTCTTCATCGCAGCCTTTTTCTCGTATTTCTCGCTACTAGCATTCTTTGCGGTTTTTGTCCCTGCTTTCGTCTCCGCTTTCGCATGCCTGGTTTTTTTTTTCACACACTTTCTTCGCTTCCTCGCTACTAGATTTTCTGGCAGACTCCTTCTCCGCCTTGCCGCCACCATCCTTCTTCTTCGCAGCTTTCGTCTCCCCTTTTGCACGCCTAGCCCTCCTACGTTCAGGTTCCTTCTCAACTTTGTCACTACGAACTCTCTTCTCGAGCTTCTCCCCTCCAGCCTTCCTCTTTCTAACCTTTTGTTTCTCTTTTTCATTCGTAATTCTCTTCCCCCTCTCTCTCGCCATCCTTAGCTTATGTCCCACCATCTCAGACACATATTTGAAGTTGCGGACTTTTCGCTCGTAGCGAGGAGTCGAATAAGAGCCGTTACCCGTGGTTAGGGTGCTGGCGGCTACAATTTCATCTTCCTGAGGAAACATCTCAGAATCTTCTACAATCCAGAGAAATGTAATTTTCAAGTCATCATAATCGCTTGCACTGAGAATCTTGACGACAAAGTCATCCCATCCTTCAAAAAAAGATTTTTCGGAATCCTCATGGTGCTGATTGATGGTGATCTGCATGGGCATAATCTCTAGGACCTTCAGGTCGTTGACGATATTGGCTGAGATTATGACGCCATCAATAGCCTTATAGTTGTAGGCATCTGGAATGTATAGCACCGGCGATCCGTCTGTGTTTTCGGGACCCTTTGGGAGAGTGCGAAATGCGACACTTTTCATGCCTGGGATTTTGATGCCGTCCATGGTAATGCCCTCCCTTTCAATACGACTCAATATGACTTGTTCCACAAAAAAACCGACTAAGCTGTTACTACCCACGTACTCGATCATGTTATACCACTGTTGTTTTAGAAATGTATCGCTACCCACGTGTTTGCGCAAGAACGCCGCCATCGTATCGCGCACAAGTCTGGAAGTACAGTGACCAATGTTTTGTCTCGTGGTATAGAAATATCGGTTGTCAATGACTGCATGCTCCGCACGCGACACATTGTCATTGATCAGACAATTCTCCATGATGTCGAAAAACCTATGCAGCGGGGACGTTAGCGGCTAGAGTACTTCACAGGATGAACGCTTCGCCATAATACCATGCCCTTTCCGTATCAGCTTTGTCGGTGATAAAATCTCGTGCGTAGCTTTCAACACCCGACTTCAAATCAATCCATTCATCGCTTTCGTAAATATGCCGCCAGATAGCGCCATTCACGTCTTCTGACCCATCCTCATACTTGGCGTCGTCTTCCTGACCCTCCGATTGCTCCTTGTCATTCTGATTTTCGGTAACCTCGTCCTCTTTGCTTTTCTGGTGCTTCTTGTACTCGCGCACAGCTTTTTCAACCCCGTGCAGTAGGAGTGGGTTCCGTCCGCTAAGATCCTCTAGCGCCTCACGGAACCTAGACCCAAAACGAAGAAATAACGGCAACGTCCGTTTCCACCATATGTACATTTCTTCCTGCCAGCCCTCAGCACATTGATCGTCTAACAGCTCATGAAGGAGAACTTACCTCATCGTAACCACCGTACAACTCAAGCTTGTCTACCTGTTCATGTGTAAACAGAGCCTTCGCTGCCATCTCGAAACTTGCACTCGCGCTTTGTATGAAGAAGTGAGAATAACTCAGTCGGCTCAGGGACTCCACCAATTTTGCCCGGGCGTCAGACGACATTCGCCCTCCGCTTCCAGCCTGCAGGGCGTCGGCTTGGTCGATAAACACAAACATAGTGATCCCGAACTCCGCAATCTTCTCAGCTAACCGCTCGAGGGCATCCATGTCCAAGCACTCATTAAGCATTTGTACAATCTGCGGGCTATCGGCGAAGGCCAGTCGGAACGCATCTCTCATATATTTAAAGGGGTCGGCTATCAAGGATTTGCAGTCGGGGGCGTAAATGACCCTTTCTCCGATCTTCATAAGGTAACAAACGAGGGCACAGATGAGATGGCTTTTGCCGTACCCCATCGTGCCCTGAATATATAGCTCCTTGTACCTGTTGCCCGCACTCATCCTCATTGACTTTACTCGATGAAGGACTTCCTTGAATGCCTTCCGACCTTGATAGGAAAAGCAACCATCTTCATGCCAGAAAAAACCGATCCTGCGGGTAATGCGGTCCAAGGTAGGGGTAAGGCAGCTTCAGATGTTTAGTTGGATTGGTTAGAGACTGGGCATCACATTCGCAATGCTTAATTCTCTCTAGGTGCTCCTGGTATTTGTACATTGTTCTAGTCAGTTCACGGAGGATGTCAGTCCGCGGAGTGACCAGTCAACCCGCGGAGTAACTAGGCTCCGTGAACTAACCGGTTAGTTCATGGAGTCTACCACGACTCCGTGAACCGACCAGTCACTTCACGGAGCCATGGCGGCACTGACAAAAATGACAAACACTCGGTCCAATTAAGTCTGCGAGTATTTGTCCAATCACCAAGAGATGTATATAAGTAATATTCAAAATACATTGCCCTTTTAATTCCCGGTCTTTGATTTATGATATCTTTAAAATTGATAGAGCAGCTTTAAAAACACACCTAAAAAACGCCAAAAATTGACGTTTTTCGACAACCATTCTATCAATATTAGAGATATTGTAAATTAGAGACCAGATATCGAAAGAGCAATGAATTATGCATATTTCATATATACATAACTTTGCGATTGGAGTAACGGTTAATTTTGGTTGAGCATAATTAGCACTGGTCAGTTCACGGATCCGTGAACTGACCGGTTCGTTCACGGAAGGTGGGACTCCGTGAACTGACTAGTCACTCCGCGGGCTGACATTCTCCGTGAACTGACTAGAACATACATCGTATCTATTGGGGTGATGACTTCTAAGTGTAAGGATCCGGTGCGAAAAGGGAGATAAGAGTCAATAGGAAGGCGTCTCTTACGTTTCTTAATGGCGGACCCAGATGTGCCATCGCCTCCTTGTTTAATTTCAGTCACTGCATGCCGAAGTTTAATCGCTGGACCCATTTTTAAGCCTAAAGCGTAAAACGATTCGAGGCTTGTATCGAGTAACAGCAAAGCTTCGCCATCTATGCTCCCTTCGTGCAAAATGTCCAGGGTTTTCTGCTCGATTCCGTAGTTGGATTCAAGAAACTCAGCGAGAACTGCCGAAGACATCTCTCGTATCGGTACCGGGTTGCTAGCTGGCGAGGGATAGCGCTTTCATTTGGTCGCTTTTGAGTTGACCATTGTGCAAGAGAGAATGGTGGGATAGGCTGGTCGTGTGAGCTAAAGATTGCAGAACGAAGAAGTGCGGGGTACGTTTTTGAGTTTTGAACAGTGCACTTTGAGTTACGGGGACGCAAAAACCGTCCCATATTTGTGCCAAGACGGAATTTCGGCGTCCAATTGTTTGTGCCAAGACGTTAATAATTAGGTATATGTAGAAACTAAAGAAGGAATTGACTGTTGAAACCTGCTCGTTGAATTGATTCTCTAGATACAGGTCCAAAGTGCGTGTATATATATGATCTAAAACAAACTTTTACCAAGCAGCTTTCGCCGACACCAAGCAGCTTTTCGCCGACTGTAGAAACCTTGAGATTGAGAGAAGGTTCTAGGCGTTGACAGCCTCAGGGCTAAACTTTGAGTTAGTAACGTCTAGTCAACTTACCGTCAACAGTATATAGTAATGGCGCGTGAATATTATTCTTGGAATGTCCATGGTGGCTCAGCATCGTCGGCCTCATATTTACAGTTTGGCTGTATCTAGGCTGGCTAGACAGGACTAAATTATCACCATCAGTACATTGTGTACTTCAAGAACTTCATACCTCCGAAAATCCCGTATCCGCCCCACTGCAACTGAAATATAACTCAGATCCGTCCCGATTACTTCTACTGCAGGGTATTTGTCGGCCACATCGACCGCCTAGATCTCGGTACCAGTTCCAACATCCATAATCGGATTTAGATCCTTTAGCGGTACTAGATGTAACTTTCCTTTCATAATCTGTGGCAGGATCTCGTGGTGCATATCGAGACGATCCTGTTCTTTCTCCTCGCTGGGCATAAAGTTATTTTCCGTGCCGAAATATGCGTGGTATCGGCGGACTATGGAACATGTTAGCTGGGTGAAATATGGCGGATGAAAATTATATCATTCTCGAATATGTCATTGTTGATGGAGGAGTTCAGACACTCGGATATGGTGTTGTAGCCGATGGATGCATAACTATTCTCATCCTCATTCGCTAGGTCAACTTCGATCGCTTCTTCTGAGTACGCCAACATATTAATAGTAACACTATGTTGTTGGATTGATTCTTCGGAAGTCTCTATAGTTGTGAGTTTAGGGAGTTCTTTGTACGATTGCGAGCGCATCGAGCATGAATCCTCACCTCAGCGGCGTGGTCCACTATATATTTGTGGGGTGTTAAGACGTCCATAAGCGAGGATTTTTACCATGATTTACATGATTTACCCCGGTTGGTGAGAAAAGAAATGGTCCCTAAATGCTCACCCCTACTGAAGAAATCCAAGAAAAGCGACAAGTACATTTTTGCTGCGATTCTTGCCAAAGAGTACTCGGAAGAAAAACAATTGCAACTGCATCTCAAAACATTTATCCCTGTATCAAGAAACTGCTGCTTTGGAGTGCAAAGTGCATTATGCATAACGTTGAACTGGGTATTTGGAATAGGGTAGCTGTAGTTGAGCCTGCAAAAGGAAGGTCAATTATGATGCAACAGGCGAAGAATCCATATATGTATGGCTCGAAGCGGAAGCTCCGGCTAGCTTCAGAAGCAGTCACTAGGGCAGGGCTGCCCGCACCCACAAATATCTATTTACAGCAAAAGCCCACAAGTACAGGGATAATGCGACCAAAACTTCCCCGCACTAGCACTACTCAAGTGGCGCAATCAGCAATGTCGCTCTCCCATCTCTCCACTGAGCTGCTCTATGAAGTGGTAGACTACCTCGCCGACCCCTGCGACATCAAAGCGCTCTTACGAGTAAACCACCACTTTCACGCTGTTCTCTCCAACGTATTCGCCCAGCGCTTCGACCATCTTGCCGGCGGATCCGCCAACATTCGCGACTATCGCCGAAAAAACCTAAATAACTGGCGCGATTATGTCAGCGACACCGCCCTCTTTGAAGGTTCACGTAGAAGCAACGCAGTCAACTCCCACACCAAAGATATCATTACCTTCAGCAATGACCCCTCCGTTCTAGCCTCGCATCAGCGCTACCTTGAATACTGCAACCTCGCCTACATTGGTACGCTCCATGGATGGAATCGGCTCGTAAAGGCACTAGTCCGGACTCGCGGAGTACCCGGCAATGCCACAGTCCTCATACCTCCCGTCAGGCCGCGGGGAAAGTACTACATGTTCCGTGGCGCAATCTCTATCATCGTCGAGGCTGCAGAGCGCAACAATATCGACCTCGTTCGGTTCCTCCTTGAGGAAGCCAATACGGACGTTGATTCTTGGAGTGGTCCGACAAGCTCTGGGGCTAGCGACTACAGGACTTCCCTACAGGCTGCATGCAGATACGGACACGCTGGGATTGTTGCTCTGCTGCTCAATCACAGAGCAGATGTGCATGGCCCATGTGCTGATGGCGGACATCCGGAGCTACTGTAGGCTGTTCATGGAGGGTATGCGGATTGTGTCGAGCTTCTGCTGAAAGCTGGCGGGAGTACAACAGCGTATAGTCCAGAATCGGAAGACACGCCGATGTATTTTGCTGCATACAGGTTTAATACGCCGATTATGAAGTTGTTATTAGAGCATGGTGAAGACCCGGACTGTGGGGATATGTTTGGGGACACACCGCTCCTGCTTTCAATTAAAGAAAATTTCGATTACACTACTACGCCGAAGACTGTGTTGCCACCGGATGTCAACGAGGAGGGGATAAGGGTTTTATTGAATCATGGGGCTGATCCGAATTTTATGGATCGCGGTACTGAGAGCCCTCTACAGAAGGCGGCGAAATATGGGTTGATGAGCGTGGTAAAGATGTTGTTGGAGGGAGGCGCTGATGGGGAATTGGCGACTGTGCATCTTGGGCCTCCAGCAAAAATAGCAAGGGAGAATGGCTTTGAAGAAGTGGCAATATTTATTGAGAATGCTGTACGAAAAAGAGGGGCTATCAATACATTAAGGTAGTTCGATCATGTCTAATTAATTTGTCTGAACTGTGCGGTAACAAGAAAGTACATGACTGCTCTACTCAAAAACCTTAAATTAACAATTCTAATAAACCGCTGTGCAACATCTGATAATGTCATGATCTACAAGAGCCTCCACAACCCTAACCCTCACACTAAAACTAAGCAGCATCATAATTGTCATATATCATCACCTGCACACAACACCAAAAGGCCTGCACTACCGACATATTGACTACTCATCTATTCAAGACCTATCATGGATTTACAACGAAATTAACCAACAATAACTACCCAATTGGGAAATAGAAAATTTGTTTTATTTTAATTTTAATGAAAGAGTATAACATTGTCAACGCTATCAAACCGCTGTGGTTGTTGTTTATTCATACTGTATTTACTCTAGCTAGAGTATGACAGGATCCTGAACATCTCCGCCTCCGGGCCAGTCGGTTCGATGGCGGAGCTCCCACCCACTACCCTTCATCCCCGCTGACAAAAGAAATTCAAATATAAATGACTGACCACCCACCATGACAAAAGAAAAGCAAACGACAGACACCCCCGACCTCCATGCTCCATGCCTCACATAGGCGGGAACTTCCCAACGTCCGTGGCCGTCAGGAAGTCCATCACCGCCTTGTCACATATCTCCATGGAAAACAGCTCAGATATCTGTACCTGCCGACACCTGCCCGCTTTCCAGCCCATTGCCTTCCCCACCTTCTTCCAGAGCTCCTGCTGCTGGTGTTTCCAACGGCCGCAGTGACGGAAAAGATGCTCCGGCGTCTGGGCCATTGTCACTCCGCACCACCAGCACTTGTCATCCTCCCTGTGTCCGAACCATTTGAGGTAAGCTCCAGTAGGTGCATGTCCGCATTTTGGTCGGTAGAATCGAGTTGCCAATGACTTTGCACTTGCCATTGGGATGGGTCTCTTACTGCCTGCCTTGCCCTTCAGTCTGTAGCCGAAGTGCTTACTGCATGTGTTGGCCTCCCACCGCGCCTTGGCTGCTGAACTTCCCTCGGAGATCCGGCTAGCTCTATTCGAAGCCGAGGTGTATGGCCGCTCTATTGCCGTGCTTCCATTCGCATCTCGGGCTAAGTTCACCTGGCTGTCTGCTTCATCGTTCCCGGCAATGCTGGAGTGCCCAGGCACCCAATGAATCTCCGTTGCGATGCCATGGGCGAGGAGGGCCTTCGCTCTTCGATTGATCCGTCTCGCTAATCGCTGTCCAGGGCCAGGCTCCAGATGTGCCGCCCGTCGAATGGCGGCTTGTGAGTCGCTAAAGATAGCCACCGTCTTTACTCCATGCTTGTGCAGTGGTTCTCTCTTCTTGATCGTTTCACTGAGCGCGAGTCCGATCGCCCAGCTATCAAACCGCTTGCCAGTCAATACGAAATAGTTAACTTCTAGTTATATTGTAAGACTGGGAGTGTTGCTCCAGTTTTACCAGTTCAAAGTTGTTTTCTTACTCATTTCAGAACTTTCTTTGGTAATGGTAGGTAAGAATCATCACTCAGGATGTGGAATAGTCACTGTGAAGATTCAAAACGAAAAGAATTGGTTTTTCCAATATGTATATTGTTAAAGCATTTCCTCCTCGTTGAGAAGGTTGCCCTTGGTACACTCGAAGAATCTAGTGGTCTTTATACCTCTTTCTTCGCCTTCTAGCAAATACTTCGATCCACACTTTTCTCTAGAGTCAGGGGTCGTAAGAAGGTTAGGTCTATTTACTAGCTGGCAACACAAAGGTCAATTGTGCCTGTACTGCGAACCTGGTCCATGCACTGCAGCAGGGCTCACAGAACCGCACCTTATATATAGGCGCCCCAAGACAACCAGCAGCAGCCCAAAACATAGCACACAGAAAAGAAAATACAGCCAAAGACCCATCAAGCCCACCTCCCGTGAGTCAAAAGTCCATAAAAAACCCAAAAACCTATTCCTTAGTCTTCCATCATCCATTTATAAACCAAGAGACCATTTTCTTGGTGGTACTGTTACAGTAAATGTCAGCTGCAGCCTTTCAGATTGACCAAATAGCCAAAGTAGTCAGGTGCTCGAGAATGGCGTTAATCTCATAGTCCGGATCTTTGTCAGTCATCGTATGCAATGGTGGTAGAGAAGGATGCTTTTGGCTGTAATTGTAATGACGGCCGAGTAACTGCCCAGTATATAGTCACTTTGCCTGAGTACGATCGCACTCCAGCGATGACCTTACATTACAATAATATGACTCCATCACTTATTCTTGTGTGCAACTGTATCTACTCAAACTATTGAGTACCAAGCCATACCGGTCCGTAGCCGTCTTTACCCTGTGATCGCTCTTAAGCTATTGGTCACGTTTCAGTCACGGAATTAGTGATCTTTACCCCTTTTTTACAACACTTCACTAAACGTACAAAGACATACAAAGACCACAAAAAAACATGAAATTATACCCTGAATTCCGTTAGAGAAGTCATCTAGAACCCAATTCTATGTTGCTTACCTTCGTGAGAGTGAGAAAACTCTGCAGGCATGGGTCGTAGGCTACTAACCAAGGCAATAGATCACTGGAACCCAGCGGTTCTGTGGATGTCGAAATCAGATACAAGGCGGAAATCATTACCGATCACGATGCCAAAGATCATGATCTCAACCACTATTACTGTACTGGTCACAGTCGTTAGTACGTCAGCAGTCAGAAGGAGGTGTCCGTCCGGCCAAATATATGTACTTGTCAGCGTCAGGAAGCTAATTTCCGATGAGTTAGATCTATCAGCACTGATATAATTATGGTATTTGTTCTCTTTAAAACACCCAAGGCTACTATTCCTTGTTCCATCTAGTCTATCTTTCACAACCCTCGTTTTAGTCACACTTTTTCAACAATCAATAATGGTTGCTGCTTCTCCATGTCCAAACCACAGTAAAGCTTTGTGACAGCATCACGTTGCCCGATTATTTAAAGGCCGTCAGCCATAGCTGTCCGATGGGAAAATACCTGTCAGCATCCACCTGCGTCCGAACCACTGTGACCAGTACAGTATCACACTACTCCAAGTGAGGATTACGATAGATACTGTTGGATACACACGAGTTATGAACGATACTGATGAGTCTTTATCGATTATCACCTTTTTACAAAAATACGGATTGAACTCTACCAGTCGCAGGAGTGATAAATACCGATAAGTTAACTATCCAATTGACCTGGTTCACGAATACAGAGACGATTCAATGATTCGGACCATAATCGTTGTTGTTGTTTATTCATACTGTATTCACTCTAGCTAGAGTATGACAGGGCCCTTATCACCTCCGCCTCCGGGCAAGCCGGTTAGATGGCGGAGCTCCCACCTACTACCCTTCGTCTCCGCTGATAAAAGAAATGTAATCTACTGACCTCCCCTAACAAAAATCCCATGACAAAAGAAATGAAAAAAATAGACACCACCGACCTCAATGCCTCACAGAGGCCGGAACTTCCCAACGTCCGTCAGATTTCACATTGCGTTTACTGTTCGGCCTGGTGCAACGCCCGACTCCCATTGGATGAAGTCGCAGTTTTTGAAGATCCAGTAAAACTCCGGCAGGTCACGATCCAAAGGTTGGATGGTAGACTCATATTTTTTTTGGTCAACTGAAGATAGCATCTTCAAGAACTTATCCAGATCCACGCAGTCTATCACGGACAAAAGCATTTTCATGGGATCCTGGGCTTTAAAAATATCAGCCTTATATTTCCAGTTCTTTTAGAGCCAACCCATCACGCACCAATACAATCCTTCAAGTGTCGAATCACTGTCTGATATGTCAGGTCCACTCGAGAAGCAAATTTCACAATGTCCGTATGGTTTTGCGCAACTGGGATTCGTAGTTTGGGTGGGATAAATAACTGAGCAGAAAATCTCTTGACCATCTCAACCTCCTCACCATCTCTTGCAACTCGAGGACCGCTAATGGGCATGGTATAGAAGTTTCAGCCTTGCGACCAGCCTCAGCCTGATCACATGACCAGGCTGAGAACAGTTACAGGACGGTCACATTAGTCACAGTCACATGTCAACTCACCAAGGGTCAAAGGGACTGAGAAGTCCCGCCGGATTAGGAAGGTGGTACCCGGATATACCGGCCACCCGATTAGGATGGTGTGGAGTTCGGACTCCGACGTTTAAAGCAGTGTGGCCCACTCCTCATAAAGAGGGTGTGCAGGAATCGGCAATGGGCCACACTCTCTTGAAAGAGGTGTGACAACCCATACGAGAAGGAACGGAAGGAATACCCAGAAGGGGCATAAGAAGAGGAGAAAAGGCCGTAGTTTATCTCTTTTCTCCTTAAGTCGATTTCGTAGTTGTTTTCTGAATAGAATTGGTTATTTGTTAGCCTTCATTCGTTCCAACGTAACGTAATCGACCACTCTGAGTAAAAGTCTGCCCGTCTCAAAGGGAAATTGGAGAGACGTTCAGCAATGGCCCCAATTTTTAACAAACTCGACGGACGTCGAGTAAGTTAAAAATTTAAATCGACTTCACTGGAGAGGGCAAGATCATTAGCCCGACCGACTAAGCAACGGAAATCAACGATCACCGCTCATCGCTACGGAAACCCGAACCGGCACAGTTGTGAAACCACCGGGGAGTACGACCAAACAGATAGGCAAAGAAATAGGCTAGGACACAAGAGGGGTGCTGGTAAGAAAGATCTCGACAAGGCCAGAAGTGCCACTGGGACCAGGAGTCAAAAAGAAAAGGCCCAGAGAGATGCCTCCCCGAAGCAGACAACAACTGGAAGAAAAATGTGTATCCTGACGAAGGAATATGAGGTCCTGCCGTGTCCTTTTGAACATCAGAAATACCGTTGGGCCCCATGCACAAGGTGTGGAACACTATGGCCCAGCCGTCTGACGGAGATTGGACTGCGCACCGGAAAGCCAACGGTGTGCGACCTATGCAGCCCTTATGCAGAAGAAGTTCTGAACTCCAGGGGGCTGTATCTCCTTGAAAGAAGAGATTATGACCCATTCCTGCAAGCATTTCAGCGCTTGCACCTGAGCAACACTCAGGATAAGTCGACAGAGGAAGTGCCTCCGGTGCTATTCAGAGAATGGGATGACTAATCGCCAACGGAACTGGGAAAAACAGGTTTCACGGCGCCTAGACCCCTAGACGACGTCAGCAATGACGACAAATGGGCCCATCTCACGCAATCCAAAAATAACAACGCCTGCATGATAAGCACAGACGAGTCCACACTCAAAGTGCAACGCATGTGCCGAGATCGATTGGCCCAAGGACGACCCCACGGAAAGGTCGCCGTCATTGCAACCCACAGAATACGAACACCGATAAGGAGAGCGCTTACAGAAGTCCTGGGATTCGCGGAACTGGAACACCGCCCGGACACAAGGAAAGTCCTACAACGAATAGGCACAGAATGGTGGGTATATGCAAACATCCCACCGCACAGTATCGAGGAAATCCTCACCTACGAGGAATTCCTGTGAGGCAACCATTTCAACAAGGAATTCGTATAGGAAGGAAGGGAAATCCGGAGCAAATCCCACTTCCCTTCACCAAAGCAAAGCAGAGCTACTACAAGCCAACAAAGAAGAAAACCACTTCCTCCTGCAAATGCAAATCAGAATCTCCCTCCCAAACAACCCAACAGTTAAATATGTCGACTACCAAATCAATATCCAAGGCCTCTCCCAGACAGAGAGAGGAACAGTGACAACTGGCGGAAGCCAGGGCCCTCAAGGCACGAATAAGGGCGTTCAACAGTCCGAAGCGAGCCCCAAGCGCGACTTGGGCACCGGAGGGAACTCCGGGCGGAAAAACAGGGGAGGACCAGCTTACGAACGGCGACAGAAAGCCCGACAACAAAAACATGTCTCCTACAATCTGGCAGAGAGCCGGGCTACGAGGCCCACCAGAGGACAACAGTCGGCACCCACCACCTTCACCATCCAGGAAGTGGCAGAACATGCCGGGGAGCACTGCAGCTTCTGCAGATACAACAACTGCCCCCACCACAACGGACCCAAATGCTTCAACCAGTATCGAGAGTATCCCACCATCGTGGGAGAAAGACTCAACGCAAAGCCTGAGCCTGAGATACCAGTCGACCCAAGAAACGATTTTGGTTCGACCCCAAGAGATTGCGACTGGTTTGTCTGAAATCGACAGCCTACCACCAAACCGGTGGCCCAGCGCATCGGAGGGATCCCAGGACGCAGCCGGCACCAAGCGACGAAATCGCTCAAAGAAAAATACGCCGAGTGGCTTGTGGAGAATCCAGAGGAGGAAACACCTCCAAGGAGATACAGAAGGAGCGAACCCGTCCGAGGATGCAAATGGTGGAAGACTGGATGCAGGGACTGGAAAGTCCGTAAGTAACTGGCCCTCCTATGACGAACAAAACAATGAATTTAACCAAATCCTCCTAGAAAGTCCGAAAGGACTCACGAAAGTTGGGAGGAGGATGGGAAAGACTGAGGGCCAGGAACAGGACGTTCAGGTGCCTAAAATGCGGATTCACGGAGAAAGACGGAAAGAAGTTGCGATTTTGGGAACAGATGTGTATAGGACATTTTCAATGACCGAAAGGTCAATATATCAAGCCTTTCTCTTCTTAGCTCTGTTCGAAATGTTCTCGGTTGAATTCTATGCAACGGTGCTGTTACTAGCCAACTTGCTGGGAGAAAGACCCAAATTGGAAAATCGGGGCAGGAAAATCCTCATATTGTTTGGAACAGTACTATGCCTCCCAAAAACCCAGGCCGCCCCACTAGCCATACTTGACAGCACGATGGCCCCACCAGGATGGGCGCTAGCAGCATCAGCAGTGGTAGCAGCACAAGCCGCTATAACAACATGGAATTGGTGGAAACAAAACCACCCCACCCCTGCACAGATCACAGCAAGATACGTCCAGAACATGAGAGCCCAAGCAGACAAGGTCCAAGGACACCTAGAAATACTCATAGCACAACAAAATACGTCAAATTCAGAACTAAACGAAGGGCTCGCAAGATACAACAGCCTGGTGAAAACACACAATGAAATGGTCCAGACATCAAACCAAAACGAGGAGGAAATACTACAGAAACGCCGCGAATTGGCAGAAATTGCCGAAAAACTGAAAGAATATGAAAGACAGACAGCAGGCAACCTAGAAGAGATAAAGAAACTCCGGAAAGAACTAGAAGAAGACAGGGAAAAGATCTCCCAGTTAACGGAAGCCGCAAAAGAAGGAGGAGATTCCTCACAAACAGTAGCAAAATTGCAAGAGGAACTGGAAAATGCCAAAAAGGCAACCACCGACAGAGTTGCACACGAACTGGTGCAATTCTCCAAACTGCTAAGCCAACAAGTGGTAGCCACACTAGACGTCATCAGAGAAATGCTGGGAAAAACAACCAACAGGAACAAGACACACAAGTGTGGATGTACCCTCAATGGAAAAGAACCGGACAAATTCGATGGAAAAAACCCGGAAAAATTCCTGTCATGGTTCACCAGGGTGGAAAACTATGTGGGAGGACAACTCCACAGAATAGCCACTGCAAAAGACATCAGGATTATTCTTTTCTCCATGCTGGAAGAAAATGCGCTAGAATACGCAATCGAAGCGTGTCCGGAAGGACACTCAGACCCAACAATAATCAGAGAAGACGAAGAAACCCTGAAAATAGCGGAGTATAACACAATCATCGACTGGTTAACCGAACAATTCAAGGATACACTCATGACTCAGAAACTAGTAGCGGAATGGGAAAAATGCTACCAAAATGAGGAACAATTCCAGACATGGATCATCCAGTACGAAAGAATCATCAAAAGAGCTGGACCGGTAGCTCGGGGAAACCACCCAACGGAAATAGGAGCGTGCCACGATCTATGGAGAAGACTGAAAAAGTCCCTCAAGGAACACTATGCAATAAGAAAGATCAAGGATCACGGAACATATGCAGTGCTAAGAAAAGAATGCCTAATGATGGATGGGTATACGGCTCCAGGGGAAAGATTCCAAAGAAGGGACCGTAGAGGGGAAGGTACCCAAAGGGCAATGGAACAGGCAAATAAGTACACCCCAGCCCAGCTAGAAAAGCTGAAAGAAAAGGCGAAAAACACACCATGCAGGTTTGGAGACAAATGCCACCGCCACACCAAGGAACCAGGATCATGCTTCTGGAAACATTAAGGGGCCCCGCAGCTAGCTGCCGGCTGCGGGGAGGTTCTGAGATCGACCCCACGGGGCGGCGAGGACAAGGAGGAAGGCCCGTCCGAAAGGACAGACGCGCAGACCGGGACGGTCGAGGAAAGAAAGATAAGAATGGCAGCAAGGAGTGATGGAGATGCATACCACATAGACATCAATAGGATAGAAGTCCTAATAGACTGCGTAGCGTCGGTCAGCATTTGCACAAACAAAACAGCCCAAAAACTCCGACTTCCCCGAACAAAGAACAAAATGAACATCAAAACAGTATTGGGAGAAGTCATACAATGCACAGAAAATGCGGAATGGGACCTCTATCTGGACGGGTGCTCAATAACACAAGAACTCATAATCATGGAGAACGAGGAAGAAGCCATATTCGGAATGGATTGGCTCAGAGATTACGGAATCACAATATTCTTCGAAGCAGACACCATCACAGTACGAAAGAAATCCCACAGGAAAATGCTTCGAATCCTCAAAAAGATCTCCGAAAGGAAAATATACAGAGCGAAGAAGGAAGAGGAAGATTCAGAATGGGAGGAATCGAAGAAAGAAAGATCCTGGAGAGCAGAAGTACCAAAACGGTACCACAAATACGCGGAGGCCTTCGATGAAATCCGGGGAACACCGGAAACCGACGTCATATTCAACCCGGAATCAGTTGAGGGGGCCGTCACAGATTGGAAACCATATAAGGAATACCAATCACCGCACATAATACAACTAAAAGACGAACATGTCAAAAAGGAATTAAAGGAAGGATAGATGTCAATAAATCCAGACCCAATCGTGGCGGTAAACTCAAACTTCGCCCCTAAGAAAAACGGGGAACTCAGGTTCTGCATCGATTACTGACCATTGAATAGATGGATAAAAAACCACTTATGGCCTATCCCCAGGATAGACCAGTTGGTAAAAGACCACAAGGAAAAGAAGGATTACACCATCATCGATATACAACACGCGTTCCACAATATAAAAACAAATCCCGACAAAAGATGGCTCACCACATTTGTCCACAAAGAGATCGCATACATGTACAACGTCATGCCCTTCGGGGTCAAAACAGCTCCGGGAGTATGGCAAAGCGCATTGATGAAGTGGATGAGGGGATTTCACTGGTTGGGCATCTACCTCGACGACATGATCATTCCAGATGACGATGGAGAAATAGTTGCCGAAAGGACTGAAGAAGTCCTCCAAAGGTATATCGACAACAAGATCCCAGTGGGATGGAAGAAATGTGTCTGGCACCAACAGGATGTGACATACTGTGGGCACCTATTGAATGAGAAAGGATCCGAAATGGACCCAGAGAAAGGGGTGCTAGTAAGGGACTGGCCCAAACCGACAAAAATGATCAAAGGAAAGGAATACGTGGACAGACGAAGCTGCATGGAGTTGTGCGGCTTTGCAAGATACATCATCCACTACAAAGCACGTGGAGACGAAATCCTAGCACCAATAACGGAAGCGACAAAGAAAACAAGAACGCTTATCCCGTGGAATGACCTACACGAACGATCATTCCAAGAATGGAGGAAGGTCTACTCCTCCAGCGAGGTGCTATCACCATACAACGAACTTCTCCCGGTAATCATCGAATCGGATAGCGGAGGGTTCTCCAACGCATACGTCGTCTACCAAGAAATAGGGGAACAAATGAAGTACCTATCGTTCGGGGGAAAGAAATTATCAAAAACCCAGCAGCTGTGGACTACATCAATGCGGGAACTATGGTCGATCATAAACTGCCTGAAAAACGAGAAGTATTGTCTTATGTGATACCCAGTCAAAGTAATAAGCGACCACAAAGCCCTACTATACCTAGCGACCACCATGAAAATCAAACCAATGATGGTCAGATGGCTAGAAGACACAGCGGACGTGGACTGGCAAGTACAATGGAAGAGTGGAACGGAATTCCAGCCAGACCACACGACAAACCGAACCGAAGAAGAACGAAATACATCAGGAAGCTATGAAGGAAGGCTACTGGGGAAAAGGTATTTTTCGGATGAAGCATGGAAGGATTTCAAGGACCAAGGTGAGGTTGAAGGGGGCGTGGACCGCTAATGGGCACGGTATAGAAGTTTCAGCCTTGCGACCAGCCTCAGCCTGATCACATGACCAGGCTGAGAACAGTCACAAGACAGTCACTTAGCCACAGTCACAAGTCAACTCACCAAGGGTCAAAGGGACTGAGAAGTCCCGCCGGATTAGGAAGGTGGTACCCGAATATCACGGCCACCCGATTAAGCAGGTGCGGAGTTCGGACTCCGACGCTAAAAGAAGTGTGGCACACTCCTCATAAAGAGGGTGGGCAGGAATCGGCGATGGGCCACACTCTCTTGAAAGAGGTGTGACAACCCATACGCGAAGGAACGGAAGGAATACCCAGAAGGGATATAAGAGGAGGAGAAAAGGCCGTAGTTTATCTCTTTTCTCCTTAAGTCGATTTCGTAGTTGTTTTCTGAATACAATTGGTTATTTGTTACCCTTTATTCATTCCAACGTGACGTAATCGACCACTCTTAGTAAAAGTCTGCCCGTCTCAAAGGGAAATCGGAGAGACGTTGAGCAATAGCCTCAATTTTTAACAAACTCGACGGACGTCGAGTGAGTTAAAAATTCACTAGGGGCCTAGCATATCTTTATGGGCATTGAGAATCAAAGTAGAAAATATAACAATCAATGCAATAAGTAAATAATCCTGAACTATATTTATGTAGGCTAAGCAATTAGAAGAAGACAAGGAAAAGAGCTGAACTGCGGAGAACCGATATGCCACGGAGAAAAAGTTTGAAACAAATGTGACAGATTTACTGAGTGATAGCTTATGACGCGTCCAATCTTGCGACATAGAAACCTGTAGTGCGTGAAGTCCTTCTCCCATGATACCCTCATGCTACTATTCATTCTCAGTATATAGCTTAATATTTCAGGGAGTTAGGACCTTACTGATAGCTTGGTAGTTCAGGCCAGCGTATCCCTCCACTTTTTCAAATCTTCTGTTGACTTATGAGCAAGTGGGTGGTCTTTTCCGAGTCCACGAGAACAAAGATTTACTACGTTCCCAATCGTTTCCATTGCTTCGTCGAAACGTTTCTGTCTCCTGTATATGTGGGCAAGGTTGTACAAGGTGGACAAGGAGGAAATATGTTCGCTGCCGAGATATTTGCATCTCGTCTCCAGTAAATGCTTAACCTGAACCTCAGCATCCTTCCACCGTCCCTGATCAATATATACTGACGCGAGGTCTTGCATGCTTGCCAAGGTCTTTGAATGCTCCGGGCCGAGTATCCGCCTTCTGATCGCCTCCACTTGCACATACAATTCCACCGCTTCCTCCAACTGTCCGTCGCTTGCGCAAGCTGCTGCCAGGTCTTCCATGCTAGAGAGTGTCAACGGGTGCTCTGGGCCAAGTGTTCGTTTCCTGATGGCCATACTCTGTTGATGCAGCACACCGGCCTCCCTCCACCGCTTCTGGGATTGGTAATTCCATGCGAGATTGTCGATACTAAGCAAGGTGTCAGGATGCTCTTGACCAAGCGCCTGTACACTTATATCCCTCACTTGAACATACAACACCTCGGCGTCCTTCAACTGGTCTTGCCTGGCTAATGTTGTTGCGAGGTTTGCCGTGCTTGCCAAAGTGGTTGGGTGGTCGGGCCCTAGCACACTTGAATATGCTTTGGCAAGTTTAGTCTCCAGCTCCTTAGCCTTCTCTAATCGCCCCTGGTCGGCGTATATCGATGCGAGATTGGACGTGCAGGTTAAAGTATCCGGATGCTCCAGGCCAAGCATCCTCTCCCGCGCCTCTACAACCTTCACAAATAGCTTCTCGGCTTCTTCCAACTGTCCATCTTTTGCCAACGTCGATGCATGGCAGGCAATCGAAGTTAATGTCAGTGGGTGCTCTGGTCCAAACAGCGTGCAGCTTGTCTTAATGATCTTCGTCTCTAAGTCACTAGCCTTTGGAAAATGCTGCTGGCTTTTATACGTCGACGCGAGACACAGCATGCTTGTCAAGGTATCGGGATGTTCCTCGCCGGACACTTTCCTTCGTGCTTCAATCACCTTTACTTCTAATATCTCTGCATCCCCTAACCGCTCTAGATCTCTGTATAACGACGCAAGGTTGGCCATGCTTGTTAAAGTATCTGGATGTAGTTGTCCCAGTACTTTCGCCCTTGACTCCAGGACTTCCTCATGCATCTCCTCAGCCTTCTTCCACTGTCCAAGGCGGCTGAATGTTGAAGCGAGTTCCGCTGTGCTCATCAAAGTGTCTGGATGCTTGTCACCTAGTATTTTCCTTCTGATCTTAACGATACACATACCCATGTCCACGGCCTCTCTCTCCCGTCCTAGGTCTCGGTATACTATTGCAAGGTTGTGCATACCGGCCAATGTGGTTTCGTGTTCTGGACCGAAAACAGCTGAACTGGTTTCAATGACCCTTACCATTAACTTCTTTGCTTCCTTCCAATGCCCCTTGGTTTTGTGTGTCCATGCGAGCGCAGATATGCTGTTTAAAGTATGCCGGTGATCTGGGCCAAGCACGCTCAAAAATCCCTCCATAGCCTTCACTTGAAAGTCTTCCGCTTCCTTCCAACGCCCTTGGCCGTGGTATGTGATTGCCAAGTTGTGCATGCTATAGAAAGTTTCTAGATGGTTTGAGCCAAATCTCGTCATCTTCTTCAAGATTGTTATTTCCAGCTCCTCTGCATCTTTCCATCGCCCCAACACTTGGAATATCGATGCAGTTCGGCGTTGGTTCTCAAGAACCCACCTGTCGCTCGAGGATTCTGGAACATTTTTTAAATGCTTAATTATTTTCTTCTGCACTGTCAATGCCTCCTCCCACTCTCCAAGTGCCATGTGCGATTTGACTACTTGATGAAGTGACTCAATATGATATCGATGACCTGCTCCGTACGTCATTTCTGTCTGATCTTTTAGGTGTATTCGCTGGGCTTTCGATACCCGAAGCTCTCCAAGTTCATCGAGGAGATCACCGAGGATTTTCCGTAGGGTTAGGGGTATAAAATGCACCTCCCCGAATTCTCGTTCCATATCGTTAACCTCGTTGTCATATACGTTCCTGGCCTTCTCCAATACTCCTGAATGGTATCCATCAATAATGTTTATTTTCTGAACAATTCCTCTGTGTTGAATTATGTGTCCTATCCAATCATCCAAACAAACCTCCCGTACAGCATGTTTCTCCGCTTCGAGATCGCAAGGTTGCTTCTTTGCTTTTTTTAGCCACTCATCTCTTTTCGAATTATCCGACGCGACCCCAAATCCAACCTGATAGCAAAATGCCACTTGTAGCGCAATGTTGCTCGCAAATGCTGGATGCCGGTTTTCGGCATGGCTCTTTTCGAGGCTTTGCTGGATTTGTCTACGTACTCGATAGTCGACTTCCATGAACTCAGCCATGTTTTCAGCTACCTGGGATATTATCAGCTACATTCAGTGAAAAGTATTAGAATGAACGCAACTATACCCGGAAATCGGCTGCTATTGAGTGATCTTCCATTTTCTTCCACTCCGTATTACAGAAACGCGGCGGTCCAGTTCTGATCGTCTTAGCCATATCCCAGCTTCTCTGGAGGAAACATACCCTTCCTTACCGAGGAGATTCACTAGTTTTCTGAAATCAGACGTTCGCTTGTAGGGATTGCGAGCTATGACTAAGTTGAAAAACTGTTCGAGACCGATTTTATGCTCGGCTATCATTGAGTCCATGAGTTTTGCAACAATGCCCATCATTTTATCATCGTTTTTTTGTCGTTCAATTAACGTGGGTGGCGCCAATATGGGCGGTGAATCAAAAGATACTATCTCTGTGACCCCGTCCTTGGGTTCCCCTGGAATTTCCGATAACCTGTTCCCGAACAATACCCAGAAACACACCATACCAAAGGAATATACGTCCGCCTTTTTCGCTTCAAGGATCGTGAACTCCATTTGCACGCTGAGCTGTTCTGGAGCATTCCATGGCCGCGATATTGGCAGAACCACCTTTCCCTCTTCACCAACGGCAAGGGTAGAATATCCAAAGTCTGCCACCTTAAATACAGTCATGCCCGTGTCGTCTTTGAAAACGAGAACATTCTGTGGTTTGATGTCGCCATGAATTACACCTGTGTACTCAGACACCATTAAACGGGCCGGGACAAGACATGGGGCGGGGGTTCTTGTTTTGAAGAAGTGGGTAAAGTACTGACTATATGCATGCATGGTCAAAATTGCGTTCCCTATGTCCCTACAAATACTAAGCCTGTCATCGATGGACAAGTTGATGCCTTCGGAGGTGTTCATAAACTGTTGTAGATCCCACGCTGCCTTTTCAAAGACAAGTACAGGGACAGCTTCAAAACTCTGGGCCGGGCCTTTTATCTCCCAGCACCACCCCATGAGGTCGACTATATTCGGGTGCTTTTCAATAGGTGGTTGACACAAAATCAACACCTCCGATATTAATGGCGTAAAGAACCCGTCTGAAATTCCAAAGCCATGAAACCGCTTGAATGCAAGACCAAAATTGGGTCCAGCGGTCGCCTGGCTAATCATCCCAGAGCCACCCTCGCCCAAGAAACCGAGAGCAGGCTGCCATGCAGTAGGGAGGCATCTTAGCTTGTATTTCTGAACGACTGAGAGAAATGCAATCAAGTCGTTTTGCAATTCAGAAGATGTGACGCGTGTTGATGGAGCCGCCGGCTTACTGAATAAAGGATTGGAGTATGGCGTAAGTGCGACTGTACCCCGAGCGCTCAACATCGTGGGACGTGGGACCTCGAACAACAGCTGGAAAGTTCGAGAGAGCTATATCTTTTAATCCGCATTAGATTCGCTTCAATGCTATTTTATGGGAAGGGGAGTGGAGAGACAATGACACAGGTACACTTTGAGTGGACGGGTTCTGTTAGGCGCAAATAACCAGATCTCGAACTGGCTCCTAGAGAAAGTTGATTCGGGGTTTGGGTAGTGCTATCGCTTAGTATATGCGTTCGGTAGTGCAAAGTAGGTAAAATATTTCAGCGGAATAGTGCTGATATGGTCCCGCTATTTGGTGGGGGTGCGGTGGAACGAAGATAATCAGAAGGGGCTCATTCTTTCAATTGTGAACAACCCCCACATAATAAAACTCGCTACGCCCCACCCTTGCGAAATGTGACCAATTGAGGTTTTACAAACAGCAATCTCACATTTTACAAGGACCAGGGCACAAAGCGCGCACCCATATTTTCCATGCAGATGTCAAGTGATCACATATATCCCTATTGACAAGCATGCAATGAGATTTCGCGCAAAATTGTTGGTGTCAACGAAAAACCATATTATTGGTGACACATTCCAGAGAATTCCTCGCAAGGACCAAGAAGTACTTAAGTGCTACGGTTTGACATCAACTGCTGAACAGTTTCAGGCGAATTGTATTTATTCCGGAAAACCCAATTTCAAAAAATATTTCTGCGTACCCTATCGGAATATGAAGTGGTGGGGTGGGCCCAGATATGTTAGGCAACAGTAAGCGAGAGTTCCACAGCAGTGATAGTGATTCTTATTGACGCATTCTGGCACGACAGCGGAGGACAATCCTAGAGCCCTGCTCAAATGCATCAATGCCAAGATGCCGATGCCATGCACAACGATTGGACGTATCGTAATGTTGGTCTTCAAGTGAGGCCAAGCGATCGTTCAATAATTAGGCATCCACCTAACATCCACCTAAACTTCTATTTTTCACTTTGCTTATCTGTCACCTACATGTCTTATCTAAAGAACTGCAGAGCCAGTTGGAAAAGTCGGCGAGGCGGACGTGTTGGCTCCATTGGAGATTAAAGCGCAACATCAGTTTTGCCAAACCGGGAAACCGAGACGAATCTGCACTGCGCTGCCTACCTTATTGGACCTTGACCTCATCGACATTAGTTGTGGACAATAACTACGTCATGTTTCACAAGCTTGTGACTTTCCTAGCTCAGCGCCTATCCTCCTAAACGTTATATGATATATCGTGTGCAGTAGATAATAGCTAAGAATAGAAAGGCTGAACAGGACTCGGTTAGGATGCACATCTTATCACAGTTTATTATCTGTTGAGCTAGTGGCTATTACAGTAAGGCCACGTTTTCAGCCGTCGTGCCAAAGATAACACTGGTGGAATCACTTCTGGCCATTCTATTCATGCAAACTCATCTGGTCACGCATACACTCACTGTTCAACGAATCAATAATACATTATCGCGCACTACCCTTTATCACGCATCTATCTCACTGGAGTTGATCATACGAGATTCTTAGAAACTCCGATATTAATGGAAGGGTGTGCTGTGACGACTGGAGCTGGACTGCAGGACGTGCGGCAAAACCTGCAAAGCCTAATTGTAAAAGTGATTGGTGTCAGGCGATCATATGTTTTACATGCATATTTGGATGGAATTTTAGTTTCGATAATCTTGCATTTTGTGAACGGGGTGACCGTTTCTAGTCTCATTTAGATGGGTTTTGCATACGTTGACGGTCCCGCCATACTTTGTGACTCACAGTCTTTGTTAATCTGAAATTTCGAACCAACATGACTACACTTCAACACTGCACAAACCGGTAGCCCCGATTTAAATAGCATGCGTCCTTCATCGTAAGTATTAGACGTGCTCCTCATTGCGGCGTTGTCCAACCTTTTTCGTTAAACCTATTCGCAAATACTGACAGTAACTCTACGCTGTGTCTGCATCTCACGTGGTAATCCAGTACACAGTTCACTTTACTGAACAGGAGTCAACTGAGAATAATTTTATCTACCAGGGCAGAAATCGATTCGAGATGGGGCACGCGATCAATAACCTGCGCAATGAAATTGAGAAGCTGCGTAAAAAGAACACAGACGGCAAATACTTCGTTTGCCCCGGAGATCTCAAGGAACTTCTCACACGAGAGACTATTACTCGGGTTATCCGAGAATGCTCTGTTCCAGATTATCAACAATCAGACATTGCGAATCTCATCTTCACGGAAGGGTCAACTCTTTTCGCAATTCTTATCTGGAAGAAATGGCAACACAAATTGATGAGCTTTGTTGAGCGCGGTGTTCTCGACAAGCAGTTGCCATTGAGTGTGAACGAGGCTGAAGATATTGCGGAAATGTTCGGAGGGGAATTCGCTGATACCGTGCAGTGGGAGTTTCGACCTAGAAAGCTGACGAAGGACATGGGCGGCTATCACTGCTATTTCAAGGACGAAGAGGTCTTGCCTTTCATTGCTGAAGATGAACTGGGAGAAGGGACGTATGGGAAAGTATGGCGAATGTCAGTATTACCTTCATTGCAATCTATATTCCCGAAATCGGTACGTCGCCTCCTGAATGTTTCGAATGCAAGGCTTCTAAGTGATTCGGTAGAATTCCTCCATCTTCATGGTTAAGAAAAAGCTTAAACTACACGCGAAACGTGGTGAACTGTATATGGAGCGTGAGAAAGAATGTCTACGAATTCTAGATCATCTACGACACCCAAACATTGTCCCGTTATTGGCATCATATAGCTACCGCGGTGATCATTATTTCCTTTTCCCGCTATACAGAATGGATTTGCAACAATTTTTGCAGCTTGAGCATCGTTTCGGCGAGTTCGACAAAGACCTCACCTTTTATATTGCTCTGGAAGGCCTTACTTCGGCCATAGGCACGGTTCACTCCTTGAATATGAGCACAAAGGATCACGATATGGCACTCAACCGGATTGGATACCACCATGATATACGACCGGCCAATATCTTGGTTGATACTAGAACCTTTTACCTATCAGATTTTGGACTGGCGAGGATGAAGCCAGGAGGTCAAGACTCGCGTACAGAGTGGAAACCAATCTTAGGAGATTATATCGCCCCAGAGTGTATGGACGAGAACCTCCGAGGCAGGGAAGTAAGCCGACCCCTAGATATATGGTCCGTTGGGTGTGCGTTATCTGAAATCGCTGCGTATATCAACAACGGGCGGGCAGGCGTGGAGGCTTTTCAAATGCAACGGTGTGGACCGTCAGCATTGCGCCCGAATATTATAGATCACAACTTCTTTCGTGGCGCGAGTCTGAAGACATCGGTTATAGATTGGTTCGAGCGTTCTATTTCCGGCTCAAATTCTGCAGTGTTCCGCAACCTTCTGAACATTGCAAAGTCCACGCTCATAATTGACCCGAAGAAGCGACCAAAGGCACTAGATATTCAGCCGAAACTGTCCTTTCTAAGCGTCCAGGCTCTCTATGATGCTGCACAGCAAGCTTTCACGTGCTACCTGCATTCGGATGTAGAGCAAGAGTCGGGCCCTTGTGTGGCAACAGCGCAGCTTGAAAATAAGCGTCTAATTGCTTGGGGACGGGTTTTACATCTCACCGGAGACGATGCTTCGGATGAAACGATTGCAGCTGTAAGCAAAAATGGTGAGGTCTTCCGTTCCGTGCTTAGTAGTTTAATGGAACAACTCGACACACACACTAAGGCCGACGAAGCAAAGTCATCATCGCCGATTGTGTTTCCTATTCGCAAGCCATTTTACGAGGAGCTTCAGAAACTTATAGATGACCTTTGCAATCCACTTTCAAATCGTTACCAGCAGAAGCTGAGACAGGTGTGGCTAGAGGATGTATTGATCACTCCAAGCCAAGCCCTCGAAGCACTTTCAGGTATTGGACCCAGCTCACAGACCGATCGGTATTCCGAACTCTCGGCTCTCACATCGAGCAAGCTGGAAAATCTGCGACTGAAGAGGGTAGACGAGCAGGTCTCTGAATCGCACCAATCTACATGTGGTAGCATTTGTTTGGCCTTAAATGAGCTCCATGTCGAAAAACAGCTTGCCGAGGGACTCCAGATTGCCAGGTATCATGAGGAGCAAGTCATCGTCGAATGGGCCTCCGATACGGCACAATGGAAGGATCTCTCACGGTCTGAGAAGCGACAGCGAATGCAGCTTACAGCCGATTTTTTTCACCGATGTTCGAAATCTAGTGGAATCCGTGTCCTGGATTGTATTGGATTCCTGGAACCAATTTCAGCTACCTCTGACGATTATGGCATGGTCTACGCCTTCCCTACCAACGCTCCAGAGTCATCTACTCAGCGTAAAGCAATTACCCCCATAAATCTCTCCCATATTCTTAAGACCCGCGACAAAGTTGATCTTTCGCTCGGAGTCAAATTCCAGTTGGCATACAAGCTTGTCAGTTGCGTCCAGGAATTGCATATGATCGGATGGTTACACAAAAACATTAATTCTAGAAACGTGTTATTCTTCCAGGAGGAAGGTGATGATGTCTCGTCACTGTCGGACGTTCTCGAACATCCCTACTTGATCAATTTTCGTTACTCGCGGGAAGTGGCGAAAGTATCTCAGAGCAACAAACCAACCAAACGAAGTATGGCAGAACAGCACTCCCAGCACCCTGATTATATTGGTGAACAACATTTTCGAGAAGAATATGACTATTATAGTGTTGGAGTACTTCTGCTGGAACTTGCAGGCTGGACTCCAATCGAAAGTTTCCTCGACCACAACCCTATGTTGACATCAAACCCTTCAGCATTTCGGGACGTATTAGTCAATAAATACGTGCCGCGGTTGAAGCACTTAATGGGCGATACATATACAAACGTTACGCTTGCGTGCCTTTCGTGCGATTTCGGTCGGAGTGCGGGTTCCCGCGACATGGATAATCAGACAGTTCTTGGGAAGTTTCAGGATAAAGTTGTTGGCCCTCTATGCGTTCTGTCAAAGAGCCCGATTTGATATGGCAGATGTATGGATATCCGCTGGCAGTGACAAAGGCCACGCTGTTGAGATGACACATAGCCTAAATACTACACCCCAGTCAACCCTAACCCAAAGACATGTTTATGTCGTACTCTAAGAACCGTTTCAACACGCGCAACTGTCGCCACCATTCTCTTTTATATATCTCGAGTCTTTTCCTTCTCGCTCTCTCCACACTCTTTATCATAGTCTAAGCATACAGTTCTCCCCTATCACTACATCAATGGCGGTGGCGTATGTCGATGACGAATATTAGGTGGTCTTCATAAATTGTGTTGTAGTGTCGGCAGGGAGTCCGTGTGGTAGGTGTTATCTCAGAGGTTTCCCTCTCTCTCTTTCTACTTCAGCCAAGATTTGAATTCATTTCTCACCGTCTTTTTGTTCTTCTCTTCGATTCCAGACTCCAGACTGAGAGTATATTTTCATGCCAAGTAGTACCAGTCCTGTCAAATATTGATCCTTATATGACCGAACCGGACAGTTTTAGCACCTGTCTATACTGAGTACGACATTTGTTATCAATTGTAACCATCCTAGAGAAAGCTCTACAGTAAGATTGCACAAGAGCTCAAATGAGTGTAGCACGTGATTTGTAGATGATTACGGATGATTGCGTGGCATCACGTTTTAAGCAATTTATATCATCATCCAGATGCTCGTATGCGTAGCTATATTAAAAAGTAACAGTCGACATTAGCCTTTGGTCAACTGGAATTCCCTTCCACTAATTGTAGTCATGAACAGTGAACACCACGGTGCTTGGTTTCATTTTAAGCCCACACGTAGGCAAACAGAAGAATCCGGCTCGTTTACGCGCAGAACCCAAAATGGAGAACATGTGACAACGGCAATAGTCCAAGTTGAGACGAACTTAGCACACGCGGTTTATGTTAGCACTAAGTTTATGTCATCTTGGAGTATGGCCAACTGACCATACCAAGTCTCTTTGGTAATAAGCAGGAGTTGGCGGTCCGTTTTAAAACTATCACTGTTCCTAAGCGGCCCGGCCGGCCGCCCGGCTTTTTAGCGGCCTCCATTCTGAAAGCCTGCGCTAGCGGCGGCCCGGCCCGGCCTGGGTCAAAAGCCGGCCTGCACGTGATTTAAAAAGCCTGCATCGGCCTGCATCGGCCTGCATAAGCCTTTGTCTGGTTGATGGATGGAATACGGTAATGGCAGGGCTATGATGATTGAGTTGGATACGGTTTATGTTTCGTACTTTGGAGACTTTCTTAGTATAGGCAGCAGAGAATCTTTCGAACAAAATATTCTGTTTAGACTTAGTTCCGCCAAGAAAAGCCGCCAGGCCGGCCGGAAAAGCCTGCAGGCCCGGCCCGGCCCTCATTTGAAAGCCGCCGCTAAGGCCGGCCTGGCCGCTTAGGAACACTGAAAACTATTGTCAACACTTTCCGGCAAGCAATCGCCGAGTTTTTCGGCAAGACACGCGTCTGCCACGAGCACACCTGCTCCTACCCACACAAACTCGCCCCGTAACAACACCTACTCCAGTAGGCTGATACTTGATGACACGTACACGCTTAAAAGTGATGACTCGTGTCAATTTAAAAATCAAAAAGTAGAGAAAAGGAGAAACTAGTTGATATGATATCGAATAAGTATGCTAAATATGGTAATCCACATGACAGCCAAGCAGTCATGTGATATCAGTCGATGATCTTGGACAATAGCCCCAATACTCGTGAACGGGACCAGTAGATGTGCAGCGCTACTGGCACCACATCTCCGGTCCCACCCGAGGTCTGCCATACAGTCTCTTGGAGGTGTCAAATCGGTTCGGCCATTTCTGGAAGTTCCCATTCACTGCTAAGCGTGCATTTTTTAATTGGATATACTGTAGCGGTCGAAAAGGAAAGTACAATGCTTCAACCTGACCCGAAATTTTGCTAGTACAAATCGATTCTGACATAAAATTCGGTAAGTATGGTGAAGCTTTGACAGCTGCAAGGAAAGGTACGGTGCTTCACTTGACATATGTCAGGCAATCCTACAGCGGCTTGTTGGTCACTTTCATACACAAAATACACTGCGCAACTACTTTCTAATATCATCGCTTGGAATCGCCCCAATCTTCAGTCTCCGCGTAATGGAAGATACTTTACACGTTCGAGGATACCCAATCCTGATATATCTGTTTTGAAGCACAGCTGGTCCTGACTTATTATTCTTAAAGTATAACGCTCTTCTGACGCTTACTACTTCCTCGTATATTCCACTACGTACACCCCATCTTACGCCAGATGTACTATTCTTTTCGACCGCTACAGTATTATAGATACTGATCATGTGGAGAAGGAAAGTAGCTTGGCGACACCGGAGACGCCCACAGAAAAAGTCAAAGTCAAAGAATAAAAAAAATCGGTATATGGGTAGATAGGGTAGTTATATATAAGAATAATGTGTGGTAAGGTTTCTTTAAAGGTGGTTGTGGTTGTGGAGGTGATGTTGCATAAGAGTGGTTGACAAACAGTGAAATGGCGGTGGTGTAGCAGTGGCACGTCACGAAACCCCACAAGTCGCTTTCAGGTGCTTTCAGGCTTTCACCGGCACGAAAGCAAATCCAGGTGTTGTCAGACGTGTTGCTTGGAAATCAAGAGTGGCAAAGGTCGCCACTGCTCTCTTGTATATATCTGCAGTCTTTCTCCTTCTCTCTTCTCTCTTCTTTCTCTACACACTGTACCTTAATCTATGCACACGGTTCTCCCCTTCAATATCGCAACAAGACGAGAGCCAACGTTGAAAGTATGGTGAACTTTCAGGCTTTCAGCCTACTTTCGCGCTTTTGCTGCGTTTTTCCTTTTGCACAGATTGACTATCGAGCTTTCGCAAGGACAAGGACAAGGCATTCATTAGGTTCACTGGTACTAGCATACTTGTAATAACTCAAGGTTTAGCTTCCGATAATCTGGCCAGTGTCTGAAGCTCCGGATCAACATCTTAAATTCAGGCCAGCTAATGAACTCTGGCCATCAGATGAAGCTCTAGCCAATATCTAGCACCTTGAGGGCTAGCTAGGAGACTTAGCATAAAGTGTGGGCTTATCTTCGAGTGCAACTTTCACCATCACCCAGTGTTCTCAACCGTCCCGTCCGACGGTCGTCCCCGGCCGTCCGTCTCCGTCCTTACTCAAGACGGACGGATGTCGGCCGTCATCCACCGTCATCGGGCGGTTACAGTATATTTAGACGAAACCCAATTATTCCCAGAGAGCGCGCGGCAAGAGATAGAAATGGACACAGTTATTGATACTGCATAATTGCGAGCGGCAACACTTACAAATAGATAGCTATTTGTACTGAATGTTTCAATAATCCTAGAGTGCTATGGTCAGTAGCGGTGAATGATATGTATATAAAGATTGATCAGTGCCTTCTCTTTCAGTTTCATTTTAATAAACCATCCATTCTTCACCATGCTGTACGATACAATTGGCAGCCTACCTGACGCTCCATCTATGACTCTCACTTCCATTCTTGATGGCATTGATCGAGATGAATTGTACCAAACTGGAGGTCAAAGAAACGCCAGCGTCAAGCTGCTGATGCTCTTGATCAATTTGAGCGTTTCCAGGAGTGTGATCCTGATGATGAGATGCCCGAGGGTGCCCTCCAGTACTGGATCAACAGGCTGGATGACCCCCGGCAGCCACTGCTTGCCCAGATGGGTGTTGAGTTAATGAGTATTCCAGCGATGTCAGATGAACCAGAGCGTGTATTCAGTAGTGCAAAGTTACTTATCAGGGACCATCGAAATCGCTTGGGGGAAAATATTATAGAGGCTTCGGAATGTTTGAAATCATGGGTGCAGCAGGGCTTAATCTTTGGAGCAACAGACACAGGCATGGTACAGATGGAGCAGATGCTCATGGATCTTTCATCACAGTCAGGATAGTAATTGAAATGATTTTCGTATAATTTTTGTTATATTTGCACAATTGCACTAAAAATTCTCCGTCATCGGCCGTCCTTTCCGTCCGTCTCCGTCCAGCCTCAAAAAGACGGCGCCAAGGCCGTCCGTCTCCGTCCTTCCTCAAGACGGACGGAATGTCGGCCGTCATCCACCGTCATCGGGCGGTTACTGTATATCTTTAGACTAAACCTAATCAAGCCCGATAATGTTATACAGGCTTCGGAATGTATGAAATTCTGGGTGCAGAGGGCGTAATCTTTGGAGAAACAGAGTCAGAAATAGTATGGATGGAGCAGATGCTCACAGATCTTGCATCACGGTTAGAATAGTAATTGAAATGATTTTCTTATAATTTTTGTTATGTGCGCTAAGACTTCTCCGTCGACGGCCGCCCTTTCCGTCCGTCTCCGTCCAGCCTCGAAAAGGCGGCGCCGTCTCTGTCCTGCTCTCGGGCGGACGGATTCTTGCCGTCCGTCCCCGTCCTGACCAATCCCGGATGGACGGGACGGTTGCGAACACTGGTTTCGATGCGACGCAGATGGTAGGGTACTCACCTCCTGAAGCGCAGCGAACTGCTCGATAGTGTGCTAAGCATGATCGAATACTTCAACCTCCACGTCCACTTCGAAGGCTTCGCAAAAGCACTCGCAAAACTCGGTGTTTGGTTTCCAAGGCTGATCCCTGTCGCTGCCCGGAGGATCAGAAAGGTATTAGCATTCTTATTCTCTCCCACACACGAAATCCAACCCTAACTTCGGACATTGAACTGTGAGAACCTTGTCCTTGAGTACCTCGCAGATCCGAAAACGCTTGCTGGCAACAGCCATACCACTCTGATGGAATCAATAATTAACCCACCCGAGGGTGTTGCGAAGCAGAAATTGCCATTTGTGGATGTTGTGGAAGAGGTGGTTATAATGGTCATGGGCGGAACTGATTCCACTGCGAGTCATCTGCAGTTTGCAACTTGGCGGTTCTTGACGGTTGGTAGTGCAAACAACTCGCAGGAAAGTCAGCTGACGGCGAATAGGAACCCGGGGTGAAAGAAAAAGTTCTTGCAGAGCTAGATTCTGTGGAAAGGGACGAACATAACCGCTTCCAGCTCAACAAACTAGAGGCTCTACCATACTTCGCATATCCTCTGCTTCCTTACCTACTCCATGTCACTAACCTACGCAGTCGGGCTTCATAAAAGAAGTTCTCCGCGTGTATATCAGTGCGTTCGCCTTCCACCGCAACTTTATTCCCGCCGTTAACTTCTCTAGTCGCCACCGCCCGCCTACCCCGAATCGTTCCCAAGGAAGGACTAACGATCCCTTCTACGGGCTTGTACATCCCTACCGGATCCTCTGTTACGCAATATATTGGTCTCCTTCACCATGATCCCCGGATTTTTGAGGATCCGGAGATATTCAAACCTGAGCGCTGGATCGGCAACCCAGGTCTTGACAAGTGGTTGTTGACTTTTTCAAAAGGGGATCGGATCTGCATTGGCATGAAGTAAGTGCTCCTGCGGGGGGAAGAAAAAAAAAGTGCGGGAATGACTGATAAGGATAGTTTGGCGTATGCTGAGATCAATTTTGTTCTTGCAAACTTATTCACAAGGTTTGATTTACAACTGTGGAATACCACCGAAGAGGATATGCAGTGGACGGATTGTGGGGTTGCCAAGCCGGTGGGGCGTATTCAGGTTATGGCGAAGAAGAGGGTATGATGAGGACGTTTGTGAAAAGATTGTATCTAAATCCTTATTTAATCTTTCATTTTATCGCCAATCTAAGGCGCATTTTATCTCCTATCTAATCTACCGTCTAATCTCTCACTCTACGCATCTCTTCCTCTATCAGGCGTGTCAGTTGACGTCATCCGACGTTGAATTCCAATCACAATGTATGAAGTTACGAAATACAAACAGGTGTTGAAGATTGCAATCGACTATCAATTGCCATCGTGGGAAGTTTTTAGTGAAATAGCAGACGACGGTTCAAGCGAAACCACAGCATGGTCTTAAATTTACTTAATGCTATGTACGACAGAGGATGTGAAAAAAGATAGGTTTGGCGCCAAGACACAAGTGAAATTTACGTTCGCATTCACATGAGCCGGCTGTCGAAGAAAGTCGCCGTGATGTTACTATATGGTGGAGAGAAAGATGACTTTGATTGTATTAGAGAGAAGAGAATCTAGAGAAAAATCAATATGTGTGTGGGCTCCAGAAGCAGTCACTAGGGTAGGGCTGCGCGCACCCACTAATATCTATTTACAGCAACAAGTGATGTTGTGGTCGGGTCGAGTGATTGGCTGTGACCTTAGTATTATTAATTGCAATGATGGCGATGGTGACTCGCGAACTAATTTGAATGAGTTGTTTATTCATACTGTATACTGTATTTACTCTAGCTAGAGTATGAGCGAGCCCATTTGAATGAGTTATGTTGGGGTTGTGGTGGCGATGTGGCAACCGAAGTTATTTGTATTTGTTTGGCGAGGGTAATTACCACACTTGTTCCGTGGACTGCGCTACCCAACCGGGATTGGGCCTTTCCGTTAATAAGGTAGAACACCTATATCATTCACCTGCTGCCAAGACCGTTGCCGGTTTGTAGGGTTATATTTACACAACCTGCAACATGAGTTGTCCGTTTTCACCATCCCCGCTTTTCATTATCGCCCATTCATTTCCCCAGTATAAACCGGCCGCTCCATTCCATCTCTCAAACATCAAACGTCGCACTCGCAACCGTCACCATGCCGGGCCCATACTGCATTTCCTGCAATCTCACCTGTCCCGACATGCCATCGCTTGCCAGACACTTCAAAACGAGTGAGCACCAGAGGGCGGAATCCAAAATGGTTGTCGGAGTACCCCTCGATAAGTTCCGTGGAGGATCAGCGAAGGAACTGAACTCGAAGACGATCTGTCGCGTCTGCCGCCTTGCGTTCCCTGCTAAACGTGTTCTCCTCAGCCACGTCAAACAATCTGCTCTCCACCGAGAGCGATGCGGTTGCAAAGTCTGCGATAAGGTTTTTATCGATCGCCAGGCGTTGAAGTTTCACAATAAGCAGAGCCTGAAACACCGCAAGCTAGAATCGGCTCGTGCCCGAGCGGCAAATGTGGCCTCCGCCAGCATGAGAGCTAGTCAACCGGCATTCCAGTTGGGCGAGAATATCGAAGAGCAATTGGCGACTGCGGATGAGGACACTGATGGTGCGGATGAGGATGAGGATGATGAGGAGGCTTATGGGGAGGATGAGGTTGAAGATGATCAGGAGGTTTATGGCGAGGATGAGGTTGAAGATGATCAGGAGGCTTATGGGGAAGATGAGGTTGATGATCAGGAGGCTTATGGCGAGGTTGACGTCGGGGCTGAGATCGAGGCTGAGATGGGTGAAGACAAGCAAGATACCGGTGATTACGACACGGAGGTAAGCTTAAACGACCCACTCGCAATGCACAGCACTGAAACACTTCCAGGCCGCTTTTAACCTTCTATCGACTCTCTCCATAAACGATCCCGACGCTTCCGGCTCCTCAGCCGTGCCACCGATTATGCGAACTCAAGTCGAAACCAGAGTCGCCAGTATCCAAGTCGGTAACAATTCCACTATCAGAGACGCATCGCCACCGCCGTCATTCCCGATCCCAAATCAAAACAGTCGACAACAATCGCCGACAATTTCAGTCGAGGAAGGTGTAGCACAATGGCAACCGCTGACTATTCCGGTGGAAGGGATAGCAGTTAGCGCAATTCCATCAGGGGGAAAAGTAAAGCCGAACCGTATTTGCAAGCCGTGCCGATTGGCGTTCTCCAACAAAGGCGACAAGCGCCTCCATGTCAAGCATTCCCCTCAACACCGCGAGTTGTGCGAATGCCCTATCTGTTACAAGGTCTTCGAGGACCAAAGCGGCCGGAACAGTCACATGGAGTCTTGCTCAAGGAAAGCTGAGAGAGCGAGCGGAAGCGGAAGGCAGACGAACTTTGGTGGGTTTGAGCCAAGAACCCGTGGCGGAGGTCATGGCAGGAGAAGGGGAGGTCAGAGGGGAGGAAGGGGAGGCCAGAGGGGAGGAAGGGGAGGTCAGAGGGGAGGAAGGGGAGGTAACAGCGGAGGAAGGGGAAGTCAGAGTGGTGGAAGGGGAGGAGGCTACCGAGGTAGATCGAGACAGGGCAGCCGGCGTCCATATTGCGGGATGTGTGACCGCCAGATGGATTCGGAGGAGGGATTCCAGGCTCATTACAAGTCGCAAGTCCACATAGACGCTTGCGTCGCTTATGGGCTGTATTGTCATGCCTGTGAAACGTTCTTCGGCAACGAATTCGGCATGCAATGGCATATGTTACAGCATCACCGAAATAATTCCAGCCGAAGGTCTCGATGAAAGGTTTCGGTCGTATTGATGGATGGTGTTGCGCGAGGAGAAGTTGAGCGTAGCAATGTCGTTAATGCGTTTCCATTGCAATAGCTTTACGATTTTCATTGTGTACTTAATTAAACAAGCTTATCTAAACCAGGTCTTGTTTTGTTTGTTATTTTCCGCTCTTGTGTGTGGCACATTGTTTCAACAGTTGTGGAACGAATGTGGGAATGTAGTGTACTCTACAAATCTGCATGGGAGGTGTGCCGGCCTAACTCCATACGCGTGGCCTCTTTAATTGTGTGGTAACACGCAATTTCACCTTTTTTGTCAACCACTCACTTCCACCACAATTTAACAAACCTCACATCACATTATTCTTGGAAATAACAATGCTATTTATCAATATATCAATTTTTGATGTTCTTGGACTCTAGGTGTTTCGTATGACTTGGCGCTACAATAATGTAAATCACCAGGAAGCGAGACATCCACTAGAAGCGAAACGGCTGGGTAATCTCCTGATGAGCAGCATTACCCCGGATTTTCAGACTCTCTCTCTCAACACCAATCCAGCGAGGTCCAAGATCAAAGTGCGTAGCAATATATCCAAGTTGACACTCGAGCAGCGATATGATGCTGCACTTAAAGGTTTAAATAGCGGTCGCTTCAAATCTTTGCAGAAAAGCAGCAGAAGCAATCAGTTTACCGAAGTCTACCTTACTGAAGTCTACCTTTGTTGAGACTAAAGAATGATGGGAAGAGAAGAGAATGGGTTGCCTAGCGATACAAGAGAAGGAAAAACAGTAGACTTATATACGAAAGAGAGAAAAGGAAAACACCATACCGATTGCCAAAGCCGGAGCCGAGTATCAGTGCCGAGCCCTCGTCCTCACCGTGGAGGCACGCGAGGCCGATGGGCACAGATGAGGTCGATGGGAGCAGGCAGTGTTCCTAAGCGGCCAGGCCGGCCTTAGCGGCGGCTTTTAAATGAGGACCGGGCCTGCAGGCTTTTTCTTGGCAGGCTTTTTCTTGGCGGCCGGGCAGCCGATCTGCAGGCTTTATTTGCCAACTTAAAAGTTCAATAGAACAAGCATAAACAATATATTTTGTTTAAATGACACCCATTACTGCTGCCTAAACTCAGAAAGCCACCAAAGTAAACTCAGCCATGGTCCATCATAAGTTCATAACCCTGTCATCGGCCCAGCACTGTAGTCCAAGACTCCAAATATCCACCAAGCATCTCAATAGTCCGTCCCGTCCGGGCAAGACGCTGCCCGGGACGGGACTATAAATTTCGGGGCAACAAATTTTGGACCGTTTGAGACCAGGGCAAAATCTGTCTGGACGGGGCGGACTACAGGGCCCTGCAGTCTTGCAGCAAGGGTACAAACAGTCATAAAACTTCAGTTTGAGAAGCGGAAATCAGATCATCATAGACTAGACTTCCAGAGTGAGTAATCCATGCCATTATTCGCCTCTTCTCCCCCAATTGGGTACAAATATTTAGGCAAACTATGACAAAGTTCGAACGCACCGCCTGAAATACAGCTGGATATACGCCCATTTCTAGTACCACAACCAGGATCGGTAGCCATCGGTCCCCTGTAGGTACCTGTAGGGGCCCTAGTCCAGTAGATCTCAGCCCCGGACGGACCAGGGCACTGAAATAATGCCCGGGACGGGACGGCGAGGCCGGGCCCCGAAAGACTGTAGTCACCCCGGACCGTTGAGATGCCTGATATCCACCTCTCCAGTCCTCACCTATTCCTTCCGTTTTTCCAGCGCAATGAGTAAGTCCTCCACCTGCCGGATCTCTTTCATTTCAATTAATCCTGCATTCTCCCAGGACTTTAAACATTCGACTGCAGATATCACAGCATCCCCCAGACAATTGAGACGATCAGATATCAATAACTTTGAACTACTGAACGCTCTTTCTACTTCGGATGATATTGCCAGTATGGAATGGATGGTAAGAGCCATACGGGCTAGCTGGGACCATTGGGGTGAGTTCACTCTCTTCGCCCAGTACTATGTGAGATCTGTAACATCTTCAGCCTTTGGCGTCGATTGAATTCACGTGCAGGCCACTTAGGAATACTGGCGGCAGGCGAGGGTGATGGGGGAAGGCGAGGCTGGTGGGGGCAGGCAAGGCCAATGGAGGCGGTAAGCCACTGGCCTCATGCCCGAGTCCACCAGCATCGAAGACTAAGAAAGCCACCGGGCCAAATCCCTAGTCAACACGAAATGTGCAGATGGCCTGCCGTCAGGATTACATGGAGTACCCACATAGGAGACAGTCGAGATTGCTACCGAACAAGATCTTAATCCCATGAATATCATTTGCTGGTTAACCTCATCACAGTGAAAGCACCGAAAGGAGCTACCGGCAGTATCGCCGGACAATTTGAAAGATATCAAATAGCTGATGAGAAGGCCCCCGAGAAGGCCGCCAAGAGGCCAATCGATTAGCAACTAAGAAACCATCGAAAGTAGACAAGACGGTACTTCTAAGAGGAAAAGACTTGGGTCTGTTTGCCCCAAACCATGATCTACATTCCTTTGAGCAATAAAAGGTTTGGGATTCTGTATGTCTGGATTGGTGTGGGTGGCTATTTGGAAAATAAGTCTCACGTGTGTAATTCAATGTAAGTACCCAGCAGTCATTGGCGATTATATGCAGGATAAGTTAACAGAGCGCTATTCAACGACACAGTGAAGAAAAACTTGGAATAGAACAAACAGTGGTAGTTTGTCCCCTGTCACTCCTCTGGAGGTTTTTCATTATTGTTCTGTTACGAATTTGTTTTGTGTGACTGTCACTGGGTAGGGTAGTAATGTTACATTGATGATGTTCTATTAAATCACACCAATGCACAAGTACTGAAGAATCAAAGTTGACAAAAGCCGTATAACTCCACCATAAGTTTTTATCTCTACCAAGGCTTAGTTTTCTTTAGATTTTACCTCTATTGTGAAGACACACTCAATCTAACTGTAACCCTAACCCTGTCTAACGCGGTTGCTCCCCAGGAATGAGGAAGCTGATCGCCAAACGAACCTAACACGAGAAGGCCGCAGAGCTGGCAAGAAAGTATATACCTCGGTGGCCAATAGAACCAGACGAATCTCTGAAGCAAGATCGGCGGCCAAGGCACAGCGGGTGCAGCATGCACTTCGGCTTCAGACTGAAGGGCAGGGCTGGTGGCAAGAGACGTATTCCAATGACTAGTATGAAGTTATTGGCAGCCAGGTTCTACCGACTAAAGTGCGGACATGCACCAGTGGGCACCTACTTAAAATGATTCGGACACCGAGACAATGACATGTGCTGGTGGTGCGGAGGCGGAGGCGGAGCAGTGCAGACGTGAGAGCATTTCCTCCGCCACTGCAACCGATGGAAAGACTGGCAGAAAGTGCTATGGCAAGAGGTGGGGAATCCGATGGGCTGGAAAGCTGGCAGATGCCGACTTGTGCAGTTTTCTGAGCAGTTTTCCTTGGAGAAGTGTGACCAAGCGGTGATGAACTTCCTGGCAGCTACTGCCGTCGCCGAAGTGAATGATGATATGGAGGCAGCCAATCACTTTGCTGGCATCCATGTCTTGGCTAGACGCATGCAACCTGATTGGTCGAACGATAGCCGGGGAAGTGAGCGCAGGCGCAGAGTGCGAGGGGTGGCTGTGGGAGAAAACCCGTGAAAAGGATTCTCGCACGGCAGCGAATAATAAGAGTATGCAAAAGAGCGACTTCGTTTCGAGGAGCGTTGGGAGGGAGTAACCCCAGCGAGATGACGCTTGATTGCATCTAAAACTAAGAAAACAAAGAGAGAAGAAGGAAAGAGAGGAGTTGGTGATTGGATGTGTGTCGGAGAGCGTCCATCTTAACTTTTGTTCTAGTCCAGTCACGGAGGATGTCCCTCCGCGGAGAGACCGGTCCATTCACGGAGTCCCACCCTCAGTGACTGGACTGGTTTATTCGCGGAGTGTACCCCTGCACCCCACCTCCGTGACTGGACTGGTTCATTCGCGGAGCATTCATACAAAGTGCTAATTACACTCAATGTCGTGGTGCAACTACAATTGCACTATGCTCAATATCCTGACTTGAAATCAGCTCTGCTTCCTCGATGCCTTCTTCCTCTACATCATCCTCATTCTCCTCCTCCTCGCCCACATCCTGGTACACTTCGAGACCCTCTCCTTCCTCAATTTCCAGTTCTGTCAAATAACTTTCGTCGTTTTCCTCTGCGCCATCGCAAAACCCTACGAGTCGCTTTCAGACTCTTTCTGGCTTTCACCGGCGCGAAAGCAAATCCAGAAGGTGTTAGTACTCAGACTGGAGCCAACTTTGAAAATATGGCAACCTATCAGGCTTTCCGTCGGCTTTCGCTGTATATTTCCTTTCGCGCAGAAAAACTTTCATGCTTTCTTGCAGATGAGGCTGCAGCACTGGCCAATGTGGAAGCTCTAGCCAGCGTCAAAAGCTCTGGCCAGCAGACTAGCCAGCCGTCTGGCATGCGGACATAACTCAACGTCTGAGCTCAACTTAGAGTCGTAGTGCAGTGGTATTACTAATATTGTAGGGCCATCAGTGTCACCACCATGTTCATGAAGATCTAGTAGACTGTCGATTATCACTATATGTTCATGTTCGCACTCAACGCTCGCCCTCACGCTCGTACTCACATCGGTCCAATTATTCTGAAAATCAAGCTGCGGATTCCTCTGGCAAATCTGATTCAGAGATCTGCTGTTCCCATGTGTCCAAGTATCGCCATTAACCCAGTACCATCGACTTAAATCCTCAACACCATGGCCATTAGATATCGTGAGATTTTCAGACTGAGACTACAGGTGTGGGTGCTAGAGTTGGTCGGGGAGTTAGTCGCAGGAATAAACTTTATCTAACGTCTATTGACATCATGATTTGTGAATAAGAACTGTAAATCCACTAAGAGAGTTGATTCTCAAGAACTCTCTTTTTCTGCCGTGTAACCTTATACTGCTCAGTTGAAGATGCCTTTCATTCATAGCCTGGGGAATCCTCTCGATACTCGCAAAGGGTGGTGAAGGTCGCCGCCGGAGGGTGCAAAAGACTAGCTGCATCACTGAAACGGACCACTTCAAAAACCAGCTGCGTCTCTTCGATAGACCAGCTGAATCTAGAGCAAAAGATGTTTTTCAGCGAAAGAGGTTTTGCAGCGAAAGAGCCACTGCAGTAAAAGAGATTTTGCAGCGAAAGAGCCACTGCAGCGAAAGTGTGTAGAAAACAGCCAAAAGCCTGAAACCACGTGGTACTTTCAGGAACTTTCAAAGTACGGTCGAGTTTCGCAATGTGGGCTGAATGCAATTGCATTGATTAAATTCAGCTGGATATGGCCAGCTGAGTGTGCATACATGCGTGGGCATATGTGTGCAGAGTATTCACCGAGTGTACACTCGGTGAATGGACCAGTCCATTCACGGAGGTGGGGTGCAGGGGTATACTCCGCGAATGAACCAGTCCAGTCACTGAGGGTGGGACTCCGTGAATGGACCGGTCTCTCCGCGGAGGGACATCCTCCGTGACTGGACTAGAACAACTTTGAACCCCTGGCGATGGTGCGATGCAGAGCCTCAACAACCCTAGCCAAGCACGATTCCACTACTTTCGTGGGTTTAGTGGTGGGAACGATTTCCCACCACAGTGGCGGTCTGTCTCTTTTCTCTTTTCCTTTGTCTTGTGGATGCGGTCAACTTCTCCCATCTCTCTTTTGTCAGCGGGGATACAGGGTAGCGGGTGGGAAGTTCCGCCATTCCCGGAGGCGGAGGGGATTTAGGCTGTCATACTCCAGTTAGAGTGAATACAGTATGAATAAACAAACAAACAAACACGGTAATCCATGTCATCACCCATCGGTATCACGAAAAAAATGTCATTTGGAGTGTGTATCTTCAAAAATATCTGTCAGATCTTAAGCGCATTGTCTCTGCCCAGCCGGTACTGTTGGAGCGGTTTGTTGAGTTCGTCATCACGTGGTTTGAGTTAGGTTTGAGCGCAGAGCCACTTGAATTTAAGTTCTTGTGTACGTGTCATTTCAAGAGAGAAGGTTCGGTACAACAGGTACAGTAATTTGTATGTACTCGACAATAGTCCACGTTACCAAACCCACCTGTAGCAGCCGAAATTACCCGACGCTAGCTCAAAACACGGCAATTATTTACCCAATTGAAAATGATCTGACGATAAATAATGACGCGCCGTTAGTGAGCTGCGTTCACTCTCGCTGAATGGATATCTTGCGAGCTTTGAATATGATGGATGTCAGCCTTAGAGGGACCACTGTTAATAACTAGTTGTACGTGTAAAACTGGCAATTTTCCCTCAGAATACTGCAGGTTTCGGTAGTGCGTAAGCAAATACTAGAGAAATCTGGCTTGCTAACGGTGAGTCTTTGCAAACAAAAAAAAAACACAGCCTACTTGGTTTAGTTGAATTGTCGTGGTCACCAATGCTAGGGTTAAATCCTTCGTACCATAAGGCTGCACGCTCCACTCGGGTGACAGCATGCTCAACCGCGTTTGATCATGCTTTACATGGATAAGCTTTCCGAATGACATCTTTTTCGCCTTGGTTTGAATTCGAATAGGCTGACAATGTGTGCAGCGTTTAATGATTCCAGGTGGTGCCAGGCTCGGTTACCTAAGTTATTTATTATCCACAGCGATAGGGTGATAGCAGGGTGTGGTTGGGGAATTTGGCTATTGGCTTCCATATAATTTAGCGTGAGGCTTAGGTTGAGCGCATTTGCAGATCGTTAGTTGTCTCGTGCCTAACCTTTCCCTCGCAGGCGGAGTCGCACAAATATAATTTGCCAAGTCCGGGAAAATATCGTTAGGTTCCATCGTGAACCGATGACGAGATACATATGCAAAGTCATGTCATTGAACTCGTGGCGGCTCCTGTTGAAAGATTCGGTACACAGCTGCAGGCATACCTTCAGATCCTTCTGATGCAGCAAGGCGCACAAAATATGCCTTACAAGGTGAAGTACAAGGTAATGATTACACCCCAGATACTGCTGTATAAAGCCCAAAGACAAAAGGCCCGGACAATCACTCACCCCAGGCCTACACAGATCATCAACTTCGCAGTCCCTTTACTAACACCAAACAAGTTCATTTTATCGATAATCACCCCACGCACACTATTTTCGCAACGGTAATTCCCTAATCGCTATTCGTTATAGAAGTTGGTTTACTGACTATATGCAAGACCATTAAATGGCATCGGCTGGCCATCCAGTAGGCGAACAGCATCTGGCTATGGCGGTATCCGATGACATATACGGTGATCGCATGACCGCCACGCTTGCCGACCTCCTTTCTCAACCCACTAGCGATATCAGAACTCTCAATAATGCAATCCATACCACTGAAGAACTTCTCGCGAATGCACCTGCCGACATCTGCATACCTTCCGCCTTTTGGGAAAATCTTGGCGTCCTATTCGAAATGAGATATCAACAGACGAAAGACTTCGATGACCTTCAAGCAGCCATCACATGGGCGGAGCTTGCTGCTGCTACAATCCCGCAGGATGATGATTCCCGAGAACACTGTCTTAGCAAAGTTGATGCCTACCTGGTTTTGAGGAATGACCATAGAGGAAATCCGGAGGTCCCTCATAGTGTCAAAGAGCGAATGGATGATGCAACACCGGACACACCCCAGGATATGCTTACAGCTAACTCCAAACGATCACTGGACAGCCTTGACGACATGATTGGACCTAGAGAGCGGATAAAATCGGCTGTTGAATCATCATCTCTAGGTTCAATTTCCGCCACACTTGCCGACCTTGTTTCTCAACCGAGCATCGATGTCATCTGTCTGAACAATACAATCCAGGTTGCGCAAGAAGTATTCGCAGATGCTCCAGATGACATTTGCCTCCCAGCGGGAATTTTCAAAAATTTGAGTATCCTATTCGAACGACGGTATCAGCAGACAAAGGAGCTAGATGATCTTCAATCGTCGATCACATGGGCCGAACAAGGAGCAGCTGCAATCCCGCGAAATATAGACAAATTGCATTGTCTAAATAATCTTGTTGCCAGCCTAATTTCCAGGTATGAACAGACAGGAGAGGTAGAGGACCTTCGCGAAGCTAGAAAACAATTAGGCGAGATCTATATGACACTAGATAATCTCCTTCGTACTCCTAGCAACATTGTCGGTATGCGTAGTGTCTTAGAGACTATGCAACGGCTAAAAGTTGTCCTTGAATCATCTCCGATGGCTTTGCTTGATTCAATTTCGGCTACAATTTCTGACCTCTCCTCTCAGTGCAATGATAACCCTAATTACCTCAACCACGCAATCATTCTGGCTGAAAACATTTTAGCCACAGCCCCACCAGGTCACGCTATCCAGGCAGATAGTTTCAACAGAGTCGGTGTAATGCTAGCAACGCGCTACGATCGCATTGGGAACCTGGAAGATCTTCAGAAAGCCATTACGTTTCTAGAACTGGCGGTAGCGGCAACTCCCCTGGACCACCCCAATCGAGCTGGTAGGTTGAACAACCTGGGCAATATGCTCAGATCGAGATTCGAGCGGACTGGAGACTTCGACGACCTGCAGCAAGCGATCTTGCAGGGCGAGGAGGCGGTGGCTGCAACTCCCCTGGACCACCCCAATCGAGCTGGTAGGTTGAACAACCTGGGCAATATGCTCAGATCGAGATTCGAGCGGGCTGGAGACTTCGACGACCTGCAGCAAGCGATCTTGCAGGGCGAGGAGGCGGTGGCTGCAACTCCCCTGGACCACCCCAATCGAGCTGACACGTTGACCAATCTGGGCACCATGCTCTTCAGGAGATTCGAGCGGACTGGAGACTTCGACGACCTGCAGCAGGCGATCTTGCGGGTCGAGGATGCGGTGACTGCAACTCCCCTGGACCACACCGATCGAGTTGGTAGGTTGAACAACCTGGGCACCATGCTCATATCGAGATTCGAACGGACTGGAGACTTCGACGACCTGCAGCAGGCGATCTTGCGGGGCGAGGAGGCGGTGGCTACAACCCCCCTGGACCTCCGCGATCGAGCTTGCATGTTGACCAATCTAGGCACCATACTCTTCAGGAGATTCAAGCGGATTGGAGCCTTCGACGACCTGCAGCAGGCGATCTTGCGGGGCGAGGAGGCGGTGACTGCAACTCCCCTGGACCACCCCAATCGAGCTAGCATGTTGAACAACCTGGGCACCATGCTCAGATCGAGATTCGAGCGGACTGGAGATTTCGACGACCTGCAGCAGGCGATCTTGCGGGGCGAGGATGCGGTGACTGCAACTCCCCTGGACCACCCCGATCGAGCTGGCATGTTGACCAATCTGGGCATTATGCTCATCAGGAGATTCAAGCGGACTGCAGACTTCGACGACCTGCAGCAGGCGATCTTGCGGGGCGACGATGCGGTGACTGCAACTCCCCTGGACCACCCCGATCGAGCTGGTAGGTTGAACAACCTGGGTACCATGCTCAGATCGAGATTCGAGCGGACTGGAGACTTCAACGACCTGCAGCAGGCAATCTTGCAGGGCGAGGAGGCGGCGGCTGCAACTCCCCTGGACCACCCCGATCGAACTGTCATGTTGAACAACGTGGGCAATATGTTCGGAATGAGATTCAGGCGGATTGGAGCCTTCGACGACCTGCAGCAGGCGATCTTGCGGGTCGAGGAGGCGGTGGCTGCAACTCCCCTGGACCACCCCGTTCGAGCTGGCATGTTGAACATCCTGGGCACCATGCTCGGATCGAGATTCAAGCGGACTGGAGACTTCGACGACCTGCAGCAGGCGATCTTGCGGGGCGAGGAAGCCGTGGCTGCAACTCCCCTGGACCACCCCGATCGAGCTGGCACGTTGATCAACCTGGGCATCATTCTTATATTGAGATTCGAGCGGACTGGAGACTTCAACGACCTGCAGCAGGCGATCTTGCGGGGCGAGGAGGCAGTGACTGCAACTCCCCTGGACCACCCCGATCGAGCTAACATGTTGAACAACCTGGGCTTCATGCTCAGATCGAGATTCGAGCGGACTGGAGCCTTCGACGACCTGCAGCAGGCGATCTTGCGGGTCGAGGAGGCGGTGGCTGCAACTCCCCTGGACCACCCCGATCGAGCTCGCAGGTTGATCAACCTGGGCATCATTCTTATATCGAGATTCGAGAGCACAAAACATTCACACTCTCGCGAGTGTGCAATTAAATGTTTCACAGAGTGTGTCGCGCTTCATTCTGCGCCTCCAACTGATCGTATCAATGCAGCGCTTCAAGTTTCTCCGATGCTAGCACAAGGTCAAAATTGGGCAGATGCCAGCGAAGTCACCAAGACTGCGGTTAATCTTCTCCCCCTGGTCAGTTCACGTTCACTCGGTAAAAACGATCAGCAACATTTGATAAAGCAGTACGCTGGCCTGGCTTCTCGTGCTGCTGCTGCTGCCCTTGAAGCTGGAAAATCGGCAAATAATGCGTTGCAACTTTTGGAACAGGGTCGTGGTGTTATAGCCAACCTCCAATACGAAACTAGAACGGATCTTACAGACCTCAGACAGCAACACCCACAAATAGCGAAAGAATTTGAGCAGCTTCGAGATTCGCTGGATTTGTCGGGCGGTAAATCCTCGATTTCAACAGAGCCTAAAGCACCAGGATCATCACGTCATTCGGCAAGCCTGGAGTTGGATAAAATAATTGATAAGATTCGACAATTGCCAAACTTCGACCAGTTTTTACTTCCTCCGACTGCAAATCAACTGATGGGTGCCGCTGCCGCTATGCATCCTGTAGTTTTGATCAACGTTTCCCCCTTCCGCTGCGATGCATTCCTCATTCAACACCACAGCATTACAGTTCTGAACCTCCCTCGCCTACATGAAGAAACCATCACAAAGGTAGCCACCATTATGAAGTCTCGTAGTCCGACGAAACATCAGATGCTGGACCTCTTGCAATGGCTCTGGGAAGCCCTGGCGGGTCCTGTTCTGAATAAATTGGGGTTTTGTGAGCCAGTGGCAACGGAAGAATGGCCTCGTGTGTGTTGGATTCCAACTGGACCGCTCTGTAATTTGCCAATTCACGCCGCTGGATATCATCGCGAAACAGGCTCCCGGACCGTACTTGATCGAGTCATTTCTTCATACAGCCCATCTATCAAAGCACTGCTATATGCACATCGGAACGTTGCACAAAGGAGTCGGAGTAAAGCTTGCAACAAAGCAGTGCTTGTTTCAATGGACACAACACCCGGGTGTGCGGAACTGTCATTTGCAAGAAAAGAGATAATAGAGCTGGAGAGCCTCTTTGCCGCCTCAATTCCAAGAGTGGTACTGGACGCGCCATACAAAGACGACGTTTTGACAGCATTAGACGACTGTTCGGTTTTTCATTTCGCAGGGCATGGCGAATCTGACCATTCTGACCCTTCAATGAGCACCCTGCTTATGACTGACTGGCAGAAAAACCCGTTGACAGTCAAAGATTTAGTCGCTTTGAAGTTCCATCAAAACCCTCCCCTTCTTGCATATCTTTCAGCTTGTTCGACAGGTGACAATCGAGATCGTCAATTGCTTGACGAGGGTATCCACTTGATGAGTGCTTGTCAGCTTGCGGGTTTCCGACATGTCATCGGGTCGTTATGGGAGGTTTCTGATAAACACTGTGTTGACGCGGCAAAAGATGTTTACAATACAATGATACAGGCCGGTATGAGCGACGAATCGGTATCACTAGGCCTCCATAATGCTGTATTGAACCTCCGGGGCGGTCGGGATCGTACCGGCATGACTAGGGAAGCAAGAGATGCGCGTCTGATTGAGAACGAAGAAAGCGAGGAAAACAGGATTGGCGATCCATATATTTGGGCTGCATATATCCATATGGGGATTTAGTGAGTTCCGTGTTCTTATTCCCTCGTTTATCAGAATTAATGAAGGGTTTTCTCCTAGGGACAATAAAGCACGAAACTTGTGGTGGAGGTCGGAAGTGGGGAGTTTGAAGCGGAGGTGTGAGTGAGATCTTAGGTAGCAATCCGGAGATGGCGGTTAGGAAATAGGGGTTGTAGCGGCCATTCAGTAGCGGCAGTCTGGAAGCGGGAGTTCAGCATGGAGGTTTATTTTTCTACGGTGTAATTCAGGGTTTTGGGAAGAGTTTTGGATTTAGCGAATTAGGCCGTAATATACCCTACTACATCTACCATCTACCTTTGATGGTGTTTGTTTTGGCATAACCTCCTGACCGTAGAAACGAAATTCGTGGCACAATGTAATGTAGCGGCATGAGCCGAGGTATTTTGCGAACAAGATGGTATTTAGAATAACTCAAATTTTCTAATCTGACCCAGTGCAAACTCGAGGAAATATGGTTCAGCTTGACTGAGGCTAGTGGAAGCAAATTGGCAGGCGGGACAGGGCGGATGGCTGGAGGCGGCTGAAGGTAAACCTTGAATTTGAGTTTGAGCCAAAGCCCAAGCTTGAGCTTGAGCTGATGTTTGAGTTAGGATTGGACCCAGAGCTGGGACGGAACTGGAAGAAGTCAGGAGCAAAGGAAAGCAGTATATAGAAACAGCGGAGTGGCAGAGGTTGGGCAAGTAGTGCATTCATTGTTCTAGTTAGTTCACGGAGAATGTTAGTCCGCGGAGTAACTGGTAAATTTACGGAGTTCCACCTTCCGTGAAAGAACCAGTCAGATCACGGATCCGTGAACTGACTATTGCTAATTATGCTCAACCAAAATTAACATTTACTCTGATTGCAAAGTTATGTATACATGAAATATGCATAATTCATCGCTCTTTAAACACCTGGTCTCCAATTTACCATATTTAGAATATTGATAGAATGGTTGTGGGAAAACGTCGATTTTCGCCGTTTTTTGGGTATGTTTTTAAAGCCGCTCTATCAATTTTAAAGATATTGTAAATCAAAAACCAGGAATTGAAAGAGCGATGTATTTTACGTGTTACATATATATATCTCTTGGTGATTGGACAAATACTCGCAGACTTAATTAGACCGAGATTTTGTCATTTTTGTCAGTGCCGCCATGGCTCCACGAAGTGACTGGTCAGTTCATGGAGCCCAGTTACTCCGCGGGTTGACCGGTCACTCCGCGGACTGACATTGACTAGAACAGAATACAAATACAGCTGAAAGGGGGGTCAGCCAAAAAAATGAGGTGGCCGGGATTAGCTGTGCTGCTAACTCTATATCGCACCTCGCACAACCCATATGCAGTGCTTGACATCGTATCGGCGTTCCAGGCGCATTTTTGCAGTGCCTCACAACGTTTCGTTGTGGCTTGCATATTACCCTGCCTACAGGCGTTCCAGGCGCTCCAGGCACACAACCCTCATCCGGACGTGACGAATGCCCCAAGGCGCAGGGATTTTTTCCCGATGGCCTACCGCTCACTAGATCAGTGGTATACTCGATGGATTTTCAAGTTACGAGAACATAAAAAGCCCTAACCCTGGTTTCAAATGACACGTAGTGTTTAGCGTCAGCACTTAGAATGATACTTAGCATTATCTATTTCAGGGAAAAGGTTTCCCATTTCCGGTAACTTGAAAATCCATCGAGTAATGTGCACAAATGTGTATTAATCCAGCCGCCCCATATAGCGCATCGTATAGGAATAACATACCGAAAAGGGTAATTTTTTTCAATTTCCAGCCTATGTCACTAACAAAATTGGCAGTATTCTCAAATATCTGGCTGAATACGTTACGATAGTCTTCCATTCTTGGCTGTGACTCAGGATCCGCGCACGTCATGCTGGAATTACCCGACCACTTGAGTGTTGAATTTCTCAAGTCTTAATGGCACTCACGGTTCACCCAGTGCGGCGGATTCTGCTGTTTCCACATCCAGTTCAGCTCTAACTACGGCATTTCGAGCCTGTTTGGCCAGTTGTGATTGGGACTGACGCAAGTGATTTTGCAATCGGCGCAGTACTCTCCCAAGTCATTGCTGGACGACTACACCCCATCGCTTACCACTCACGCAAGATGGATAAAGCCGAGATCAACTACGAAATTCACGACAAGGAAATGCTCACGATCGTCACTGCGTTTAAAGAATGGAGACATTATCTCGAAGGGGCCACTCATCCACTCGGCGTCTTCACCGACCACAAGCATCTCGAATACTTTACGACTACGAAGATCTTGAATCGGAGACAAGCTCGATGGGCACAAAAGCTGGCGGGTTACTATTTCAAGATATTTTACCGGCCTGGGAGTGCAAACGGCAAGCCAGACGCTGTATCTAGGCGTTCGGAGTACCGCCCTTAAAAGGGGGGAGGTAGTGCCGAAGAAAATATTAATCAGCCAATCCACCGTGTTCTGAGACCTGATCAGTTGGTAACTTCTGAAGGAGAAACAGTACAAGTAACGGCGATGAAGTTACGAGGCGAACGAATTGCGATTTCTTCTGCACAGTTGAGAGCGATTCCAGTAGTCAAGTTTACTTCAGAACTGTTGGAAGCAGTGGTCAGCGCCGCTAACAGCGATGCTGCATGGCAAGAAGAGTACGTCTGAGCAATAGAAGGCAATCCTAGCTCAGACATCTTGTTCGAAAACGATATTCTTCATTATTAAGGCAGACTGTGGATTCCGGGCGATCTGCAGTTGAAGAAAGATATACTGGAAGCGGAGCACGATTCGAAGGTGGCTGGTCACATGGGGCAGGGCAAGACAATCGAGCTGGTCAGACGAAACTTCTTTTGGCCAGACATGGAGAAATTCATCGAAGATTATGTTCGCTCATGCCCTGAGTGCCAAAGGAATAAAGCAGCTCGCCATGCTCGCTACGGACTCTTACAACCACTCGAATTAGCGTACCGCCCATGGAATTCAATTTCCATGGACTTCATTGTCGAATTGCCAGTGTCAGACAGATGTTCATCGGTATGGGTAATCGTCGACCGCTTTACGAAAATGGCTCACTTTATTCCATTACAAGATGGTGAGAAGAAGGCTACGGACTTGGTCAGAATCTTCATGAAAGATGTATGGAGATTCCATGGCCTACCATCGAACATAGTGTCAGATCGGGACTCTAGGTTCACCTCCACATTTTGGTCCTCGTTGGTAGAAGCTGTTGACATTCGGTTAATGATGTCTTCGCCATTCCTCCCTCAAGCGGATGGGCAAACGGAAAGAGTCAACCAAAGGTTGGAATGCTATCTGCGGAATTACTGCAATTACGAGCAGGATAATTGGTCTGAGATGTTACCGATGGCAGTGTATGCTTATAATAACTCTCTCACCACCACTACAGGAATGTAACCATTCTTTGCAAACTTTGGGTTCGATCCTCGAACGAATTGGCCTATCGAAGCAGAAGCGAAGAATCCGGCATCTAGGAACTACGTTCGCTGCATGACTAGTGTGCATACACTTTGCTGTAGGAGTTGAGATCAAGCACGGGAGACAATGGGGAAGTACCATGATAAACGTGCTATGGAACCTCCGAAGTATTCAGTTGGTGATCTAGTTATGCTAAATGGGAAGAACTTCAAAACTAGAAGGCCATCTAAGAAATTAGATGCGAAGCTTCATGGATCCTTCAAGGTCTCGAAGGTACTCTCGCCCACAGCTATTAAGCTTGTGTTACCAAGCCGATGGCGTATTCACAATGCTTTTCATGTATCTCTCATCGAACCTCATCGACTCGCCAACAACACCATTAGATCACCACCTGAGCTCGCCTTGGCCAGTGAGCAGCAGAATGAGCTTGGTTATGATATTGAGGGCTACAAGTATGGAACAATCAACGAAGTCGAAGAAGTCATGGGCAGCCAGTATAGCAAAAAAGAGAAACGAGTCTTATACCTAGTTAAGTGGAAGGGATATCCAGAAGAAGCAGAATTGACTGAGGAGCTGTATGAGATCTTCTATGACAAAAGATTATTGCAGGAGTACCATAGATGGAACCCTCAAGCCACGAAGGACAATAGGATTGGACAGTTGAGCCAGTACCTTTTCCCCACGAAGGGTTTTTAACGGCTAGCAAGACACCTGACAAAGGATTGGGCTTTTTTTGGGCACAAGGGGTCATATTTTACCGAATCAAGACAAGAGAAAGATGGATATGGTGTTAAGGGCACGCGGGGTCACGATTTTTCCAGATCATCATACGAAAAAGAAAGCAGAAGACGCAAGCAACCTGATTGGCCTATTCTGCTTGCTGCCATGTCTCAACTGGACGCAAGCAACTTGATTGGTCGACTATGCTTGCATGTCTCAGCAAGCGGTCGAAGGGAAATGGTCTGTGCGGGCCGACGAACAGAGTGAATTTCGAAAACACTTCACTTGGGCACGCAGGGTCATACTTCACCAAAAGGCCAGGAGCAATAAGGTCGTTCAGAGACGAACTCTCAAAGGGAGGGGGTAGTGTTATACCTAGCATAATTCCCTCGGAGTGGGGACACACATGGTCACCCGCGACGTGCCTGATTGAGATGTCATCGGCTATCACTCGTCCCGGAGAGCAACGCGAAGCTAGAGAAAGCACTGCTCCCAATAGCGAAGCTACTCTCCACCAGACGAAGCTAGAGAACGCACCGCTCCGAACCACAATGCTAGAGAATGCATCGCTCCGAATAGCGAAGCTACCCTCTACCGAACGAAGCTACCGCTCCGAGGAGTGAAGCTACAGCACGCACCGCTCCAAACAACGAAAACTAGAGAAAGCCCCGCTCCGAATAAGCGACGCTACTCTCTGCTAGTCGAAGCTTGAGAATACACCGTCCCGAACAGCGAAGCTACTCTCCACCGAAGCTAGAGAATGCTCCGCTCCGAACAACGAAGCTACTCTCTATCGAACGAAGTCTATTCGCCTGGACGTTGCTAGCAAGAAAGAATACCACTGGTCCGAAGGCAGAAGCCGCGGTGCTGATGTCATAAAGAATACCAATGGTCCGAGTATAATCTAACGAAGGTAAAGACAATACAAGGATCGGGAGATGCAGGCCTGCAGTAGTTGCGCGGGGAATTGGTTCGGAGGTTAGGTACGGGAGCTCTGGAGAAAAGCGTTGTTAGAAGTATTTGTTAGAAAGCCAAGAAAGAGGTATAAAGACCTCTGAGTTCTTCGAGGGTAGAAAGGCATAATCATCAATCAACCTTCTCAGCGAGGAGAACAAGCCTTAACAATATACGCATTTAGAAAGCCTAGTCTTTTTGTTCAGAACCTTTTAGTGATTTCCACATCCCGAGTGAAGCTCCCAACCTACCTTCGAAGCAGTCCCGAATTAAGTACGGATACTGCTTTGACCGGGTAAACCTGGAGTGACACTCTCGGTGTCACAGTCTGAGCATTGGCAAGCAAGTACTTCACATGCTGGATACTGCTTCCGATGATGACCAGTGTTCCCGACATTAGGCAGTGCGTTCAAAGCTGGCAAGTGCTTTTGACGCGGCTAGTGCAAGTACTAAGTCTGAACATTGGCGAGCAAGTACTTCTTATGCTGGCTAGTGCTTCCGATGATGACCACTGCTTCGGACATTGGCCAGTGCTTTGGAAGCTGGCCAGTGCTTTGGCTGCAGCTAGTGCTTCGGATGCTAACTAGTATTCCGATGCTGGCCACTGCTTCCGATACTGGCCAGTGCTTCCAATTCCGCAAAACTGTCAAATGACCAAATAACCAAATAACCAAATGGCGCAGAATGGCCAAATTTCACGATGCCAGAAGTTAGTCAACTGTAAAATAGTCCAAACATCTAAACGCATGACTTTCTGAAACTTTAGACTTACCAGTGGATGTAGTTGGCTAGAAACGTGATGTCTATTCTCAGGTGGAAGCTCTCTACTTGTACACAGCACTGAGCCGCCCACGTGACTCGAACGTAACCCTAACCCAACTACGTACATTCTATATCCACCTCCCCCTACAAAAAGGCTTCCATCCATACTGTACACGATCAATACCCTGATAGGCAATGCTATGCTTCTTACTTCCTCCACCTTCTTTTCTCCACAATTCTCTGACTCCTCCTTATCGCCACCGGTAAGGGTTCTTTGGTTTTGATAATCTGCGGTTTGTCTATTGTCGGTGGTTTCGCCGGTCGGAGGTTCTTAGGGAGGACTTCATGAAGATTCTCATCATTGAGTGCTGATGCGTACTCCCGAACCGTCTCTGTTCCACCAACACATGTCAGATTTGTCAGTAGTTCCCACGTGCTCTCTTTCTCTGACTCTCCATCCCTGTGAACTCGGAATTGAGCATTTCCATCCCTGTTGATTCTCCAATCCCGAATAGCTTCTACCCCCTTTTCTACTTCTCCACTTTTGGTAACTCTAATTTGTGGTGGTGGAGCCTGAGGCCAGGACTCATCGATGGTGCACCATTTGAACTCGCAGACGTTGTAGGTTTTGTGAATATGGACATTTTCAGGCATATTAGTGATCTCAAATATGTTGCCATTGCCGCGGTGTATACCAAGGGTGTACGGGCCCATGGACTGTTGTTGTAGGACTCTGCTAAGGCGTGCACTTGACTCGAGGTCCGCCCCTGGTGTGGCCGCCCCGTAGTTCAGTGGCATGCGATGAGTATTGATCATCACTCGGTTACCGATCTGGAAGTTGTGGGGTGGTCGTTTCTTTTTTGCTTCTGTGGCCTGAGCTGCTTGTATAATGGCGAGCTTATCTCGAAGCTGGCTAGGATGTCCGCCATGGTAGTGGCGAAATTGACAGCTTGTTGTCCTCCTGTGCGACGCCCCGCGTTCCGGTATGACTCCGCGGAGTTCGTCACAGCGATGATGTCAAGTGGCATCCGAGGGGCATATCACAGGTCGGCCTCGAATGGTGTCCTCTCCGTCGCCTTATGTCTGCTTGCGTTGTATGCGAACTCAGCCAGTGGTCGCAGTTTCGCCCACTTACTCTTCTTGCCAGTGTCAACAGTGCCCAGGTTGCACTCTACAATGCTATTGGCCTTCTCTGCGAGTCCATGTGTCTGTGGTTGAAATGCTGTGTACATTCATGGTTTCGTTCTCCAGATCTCGTTCAAGTGTTTCTAAAAGTCTGAAGTAAATCTGACATCTCTGTCACTGACGATTGACTCCGGGATGCTATGTAGTTGGAAGTAGACGTCGATGAAAATCTCTACGAAGGGTTGTGCTGTCTGGGCATTTTCTGTTGTCGCGGTACACATTGTTTGTTTCGTCAGGGCGTCTACGAAGGTAATAATGGTGTCATTCGCCTTGTTCACTGGTAGGTTTGTGATAAAATCGATGTTGATTCGTTGCCACCGTTCACTCGGGACCTCCAGTGGTTCCAGCAGGGCGTATGGTTTCTGATTGGTCAATTGTGCCCGGTGGCAAGCAGCGCACCTGTTTACATACTGTTTTTCCATCTGGTATTGGCGTGGCTAAACGAAACCTCTGCTGACCGCCGACCCCGTCCGATCAATTCCCAAGTTTCCACCTGCTGCTGAGTCGTGTACTTCATGTAAGACGCTGATTTGGAGGTTCCTGGGTATGAAAAGTGGATTGGTTGTGTGGTGCAAGATTAGGACATTGTCGGTCATCCAGTAGTGTCGTGCACAGTCTTTTCATTATTTCTTTTGTTCTAGGGTTTCCTCACCCGGATCCGCTGCGGTGCCTTGAAGTTCCTGATATACCATTCCGATGTAGGGATCGTGCGGATATGCACTCCGCAACTCATTCGTCCAGCTGTCGGCTTGTATCACGCTCGCATGCACTATTTCAACTGTGGAATCCGCGTTCCCAATGTCGTTGTGAGTCGTTGATGCTCTGCGCGATAGCGGTGGGTCTCTGAAGTTGGGTTGTCCGCTGTGTGTGTCCCGAATGTAATGCCGTGCGCCCCGCATGTAGTTGATTTCGAAATCGTACTCCAGTAGGGCCTCCAGGAGGCGTATTTGTTGACTCTTCAGGCGGGGTTGCTTCAGAATATGTTGTTGCGCTGAATGATCTGTTTGAACCTTGAATCCGCCTGCCCCATGAAGATAATAACAGCAGTATTCAATCGCGTCTTTGACCCCCAAAAGTTTCTTGTCGCATGAAGAATATCTCGTCTCACTATCGTGTAGTTTTCCGGAAAAGTAAGCAATGATCCTATCTGTCCATTTGCCACCGTCGATATTTTGCATTTGTTGCAGTGTAGCCCCAATCGCGAAGTCTGATGCATCCGTCCACACCAGGTACTGGCCGCCCTCCTTCGACGGTAGTGCAAGTGCCGGATGTGCCAGCTTGGCAACCTTAACAATGTCAATTGCAGTGGTCACATGCTTTCATCTTTCTGGGTCATCCTGGGCTTCTTTGTACTCTGTCGGTGTTACATTAAGTAAGGCAGTCAGGGGGGCAGTGATTTTTGCGAAATACTTGACAAAGTGTCAATACACCCCCGTAAGCCCGACAACTATGGGCATTTCTTTGGGTGTCTCTGGGTCTGCACATTCCGAGATTGCAGCGATTTGCTCCGTTGTCATTGAAAAACCATCTCCATTGACCATGCAACTGAAGAACGGTGCTTCAGCACTACCAAACTGACACTTCTCATCTTGTAGTCGACAGCCCTCTTGGCATACCGAATCGAGTAATGCCTGCACGTGCTTCTCGTGTATTGCCGGATCTTTGGAATGTATCATAATATTGTCAATGAACATGATGCAGTGACCCCCCTCAATGTGTGTCCGTAGCAGGTCAGTCATCAAGCTCATGAACTGGCTTGGAGCATTAGCCAAACCAAATGGCATTACAAGTCATTCATACAAACCGTCAGGGCCAATAAAGGCGGTTTTCTCTATTGTGTCTGGGTGTACTCGGTGTTGATGGTATCCACTGTGCAAATCTAGTTTGGAAAAGTGTTTGGCATCCTGCAGTTGGGCAATGAGGTCTTTTGGGTGTGGTAAAGGGAAACGATCCTTAACTGTGATTTTATTGCGGGCTCCGTGGGCGATAACAATTTGGAGTTTCCGATTCCCTTTCGCTATGAAATGTACTGGTGCTGAGTATGGCGAGTGGGAGCTGCGTATGTTTCGTTTTTCTAATAACTTGGCAGTCTGACTTTTGTACTCCTTCCACTCCGCCACTGTTCGCCAGTACAGCTACGATCCGGTGGCTGTACCCCTGGGATCGTTCTGATATGGAAGCCACCCGACGCTCTTGTTGGTGGTAGGCCTTCGGGTTCCCCGAAAAGCTCACTGTACTGCTCTCGTATACGTCATTCAAATTCTGATGAACTGGCCGCACCCCCACCTTCCTGAGTTCCGTCTACTGTCATACATTCCATCCAAATTGCGGCGCAATCCGCCCTAAAAGTCTCCTCCTTGACGATTACTCTGATGACCACTTCTTCTACCATCTCAACCCCGAACTGTATCGTTAAGAGTTCTCCCCCCATATTGCTATTGTATTTCGATTGTATTCGCTCTCCCTTTGCTGCCGCCGCCAGGAGTTTGGTATTTCTCCCTTCATCTTTCTTGAGCCCGTCGATTCTGTATTTGAAATGGTTACCATCTCCATCGCCGCCTAAACCTAACTGGTTTTTTTTTATGATTGACACGGTGTGGGATCTCCTCCATCCAGTCCTTTCCGAAAATAATATCATATTTGGCTAGTGGGTAGACGATGAACCATCCTTGGTATGCAAGCCCGCCAATATCCAGATTCAGCTGTACTTCCTCCACTGGTAAGGTATCGACTTTTCCCCCGGTGGTCAGTTGCATGTTTCCACAGGGCCGAACTTTTAGTTTGCTGTTGGATATCTTTCGTAGGAAGTTTGGACTGACGAATTTATGGCTAGCACCGCAATTGTACACAGTGTATGCTTGCACTTCCTTTTCCTTTCCTCTGTCTGGTGAGTGGCTAGGTGAGTACAACACGGGGAGGTTGAAACGAAGCAGATTTGAGCTATCACTTTCGGAGTAAAACACATTAACATTAGTACTTTTACGAACTCTATCTCTGCCCGCCGGAACCCCCACGCCTGTTCTCCCTGTTCATTGTGCCCGGGAGGTGCTGTGCACTCGGCAGTACCCCCTAGGTGTTTCCCGCATTCTCTCCTGCTTGGCCTGCTGTCTTGCCTTGACCTCCTGTCGCTTCCATGGTATTCACCTCCCGCTGAGCATTTCCTTCCTGTGGGAATCTTCCTCCCTGGCCACCTCGGCCCCCTCGGCCACTGCTGCAGTGACCCCATCCATGTCCCCCGCGACCTCCTCGACCACCGCTGTTTCCACCGCTACTCTCACCTGGTGTTGCTCAGTTTGGGCAGTCATACGCCCAGTTCCCATCTGTGTTGTGGCCGAGGGCACATTCGTTGGGTGCTAGCAGGGGTCGGTTGCATTGGTAGTTGCCTCGTTTGTTGTTCGAATTTCTACTGTACTGTTTTGGGGGTGCCCCTGCGTGTGTAGATGATGACCGGTAGCTGTGTACTCGGTGTCGATATAACCTAAACTTGAAGACTAGGACGAAGCTGAAGAAGTGGATCTCATGTCTGGCTCGCTGTAGTCGTTGGGTAGTGGGTAGGTGTACAGGCATATGCAGAGGAACGACCCTCCTTCAAAAATCGTACGAGTCTTGGAGGTAGTCTTCGGAAGAGTCGTCAAAGGGTACTTGCAAGGGATACTCGCCTGTCTGGCAAATGTGGAAGTAGGCATCTACGAGATTGTTGTAACATAGGAATTCTTACAGGAAGTCGAGGTGGGCGTCGGTTTGACAATAGAAATGAAGGTAGGCTGCGTTATTGATAATAATGTCTTCACGGCAATATTCAGACATAAATAAAAGATATTCCCAAGGTAAAAACTTAATAATATTTCAGGTGGTTTTCCGCTGTTGTTGTTCTGACAGTGGATTGCTGATAGAGCTTGATCGTTGTGTTTAAACAGGAGTTTAAGGTGGTCTTTTATAGATGAGCATTTCCCGCCAGAGGTATATAGGTAAGGCATGATGGTACTTCTCTATCACTATCATATGTGTGTATAGTACTATCTCAATAACTCTTGGTCAACCGAAGTGGGTGTTCGCAAAACTACCAATGGTTGCAACAAAGCCGATCTCGGGGGTTCACTGCGGAGTGTTTCGTTTGACAATGTGCAGAGGTGTTTAAACCCCTACCAGGCATCCCAAAGGTTATCCTGCAGATTATGACACTGCTGACACGCATATGGGACCATTACTTCGTATTAGATTTATTTCTGCTGCATGAGTGGAATAGTGATCAAAGGTTCAATGAGCTACCAACCCATCCTTTGCCACGTACCTAGTGTCATCGTGTCTGACCTGTGTTCCCCGGAGGGTGGTGCACTGTCTCAGTCATTGTGTTTGCAAATGCGACAGAGATGGGAATCAACAGTCTAGGCCCCAACACTTATCTTTCAGGTAGAGTTAACTACCGGGGCACAGTTAACTTATCTCCATGGATTACTGATCTCAGGGGATGGCAAAGTCCCTCATACTAAGATAATATCGTTCGTCCAACTATCTCGGGGAACTGAACATACATTCCAAGAATGATTTTATCCCATTATTAGTTTAATATGAGGTAGCATTGGTCTGTTCCGTAATGTACAGCTAACCCAAGGATTCCTGCAAGGCAATTAGGTTGCTTCGGCCGTATGGTTTTTCATGTGTCCCATGCCTTAGCCAGTGCCTAAGGTGTTTCCCCTTGGTCACTGTCAGATCAAACGTACATACGTATTGTCTCCGCGTGGATTAGCTAGTCCACTTTGCTAAGACACAGTATTGAAGTTTGGAATATTATAGGATTGTCACCTGGCTAGGTTGAGCCTTCCGCTTACTCATTAGTAGACATCCTCAGGGGTGTATTCTCGACCCGTGGAACAAGTTGTTACTGGTGAGCCTGGGAGACTAAGCCTAATGTACCTCATACGTATACTCAGGGAAAACCCCAAACATGTACTGTTAGGGGTTTTCCCTTATCATGCGTTCGAGGTACATCAGGCTTAGTCTCCCAAGCTCACCTATGCTCAACTATAGCATATGGTTGAGGTTAGACCCTTGAGCATGTCTACTGATGAGCGAGCGGAAGGCCCAACATTGCCGGGTGAAAATACCACAATATTCCATGCTCCAATACCAAGTCTCGGCCTCAGAAATGCAATCTGCAGGTAGAGATAGTACGCACGCTCGATCTGACAGTAACCAAGAGATAAAGTCCTTTGGTGCTGGCCAAGGCATGGGACAAACCAGAACCATACTGCCGAAGCAAACGCAACTGCGTTGCAGGGTCCTTAGGGTCAGCTGTGCATTGCGAATCAGACGAGTATTACTTCATATCGTACTAATACTGGGTTAAAGCTACAGTCGTAGCAGACAAACGATATTATCTTAGTTTGAGGGACTTTGCTATATCCCGAGTGAAATATTCAACAGAGATAAGCTAACTGCGCCCTGGTAGTTAACTCTATCTAAAAAGATAAGTGTTTGGGCCTAGACTGTCGGACCCCAGCTCTGTTGCACTATGTGCGATAACTGAGAGAGTGCACCACGCTACAGGGAACATGGGTAAGACGCGATGACACTAGGTACGTGGCAAAGTATGGGCCGGTAGCTCATTAAACCTTTGATCACTATTCCACTCATGATGAAGAAAGATAACTAATACGAAGTAATGGTCTGATATGTGCGTCAGCAATGGCGCCATGAGCGCAGGATAACCATTGAGATGCCTGGTGAGGGCTTAGGCACTCACACATTGTCAAACGGAACTCTCCACAATTATCTACCAAGATCGGCCATGATGCAACGATTGGTGAATATGTGCACACCCCCTCCAGTGGCCTGAGTGTTAGTGAGATAGGACTATACACACAGATCATAGTGATTAGAGAAGTACCGTCATACCTCACTGGTATATCTCTGATGGGAAATGCTCACCTATAAAAAGACCAAATAAACCTACTGTTTAAACACAACGATCAAGCTCTAGCAAGCCACCACAGTCAGAACAACAACAGCGGAAAACCACCTGAAATATTATTAAGTGTTTACCTTAAGAATATCTATTGTCCAATGCCCGAATACTCCCGTGAAGATATCATTATCTATAACGCCGCCCACCTGCACAACCGCTGCCAAACTCTTACCCACTTCCAATTTGCCGTTGAGTATTTGAGGTATCACAACCTCGTTGACGACTACGTGCACTATTGCACAACCGGCGAGTACCCCTCGCAATGCGACTTCGACGAATCCTCGGAAGACTACCTGCAGGATTCCTACGATCACTGAATAGGTAACGGCCGTGCTCTTATGCCAGTTTATTTACCCACCCCACAACGACTACGACGAGCTACCTTCATGATTCGTATCTTTCAATTCGTCTGAGTCATCAAAGTCAGATTGAAATGACATCGAGTACAACGATACCGCTCTGCATCAACACACACCAGAGTACCCCCATAACAGTATAATATTTCGGACGTTATCCGAAAAGGTTCATGAGCTGTGAACTGTGCAATTCACCAGTGTGCTGTGCCACAAAAATCTACGACAACAACGGGAACTACGACTTAAAGTATTGTTGTCCAAAACACTGCCCAAAAAAGTGCAGTAACTGTTCGCACTGCCGCCACATACAAGAGTTAAATGAAAAAGCACAAGCAAACACAAACCGCACAGGACCATATACGTTCCCATCTCGACAATTTCACAATGGCGACTCCCAGGCGCCGACTAACCTTCAGAGTGGGACGACTGGCACCCGTGTCTACCGCAGTGACCAAAGCCACCGTATCAGCATCCAGGCCCTTACCGGAATGGGTCAAGAGAATGCAAGATCACTACCGACAGTCCCGACAACAGTATCAAGAGATAACCGATCAGGAGGAAGACACCAAAATGACAGACAGCGTACAAGCGAGAGTGTTGCGTCTGGATCTAGAGATACAACATCTGATCAACTGTCGCAACAAGGAGATAGATGTGATCGAAGAGGAATTCGATGACCTACGACGAGACTGCAAGATCTTCGCCCAGCAGGTGGAAACCAACAAAATACTGAGGGACCAAGTTCTTGAAGGACACGACCATCAGATACGAATCCTTGATTTTGTCCTAAAAGATGCACCAACAGGAATTGATGCCGTCCAGGACCAAACCCACCAATTAATTGCTGGGGCAACTGCAGAATTCAGCAAGATAAAGGCAAGAATTAGGATTTGCGAAGAAGAACAAATCCAAATCAAAGTCAAGCAAGCGTCAATGACAATCTCCAACACTCTGATAATAAAGCAAAAAGCAGCGAGGGAGAATTTTCTAAAGAAAGACGTACCTGGTAGCGAGGATCTGCGAGACATAATGAACAGAGTCAACGATATTGTCAGGGTTTCAAGGCTAGGAATTCTAGGGATTATGAAAACCAAACTAAGACATAGGTGTTGTGGGGTGAGCAGTGATCGCGGGTACTGCGTAACAGGCAAGAGACTCGAATTCCGGAATCACAGAAGTGAACAGAGGTTGGTGCCGAAGCTATTGATTGTTTTGTAGACTAGAGAACGAGTAAAGAACAAACCTATCATCCGCAAATCCAGCATCCTAATATACAGTTAACGCGACCCTCGTCACATTTGCTCACTCTTTCCGAAATACATCCTAACTCCACCCAACTATATACACAACCCTTTCAGTCCGCGGTCTACGACATAGCCATCACGCCATATTTACCACGCAACCCACGAAACCTGACTCTTTCCACAAACCTGATTCTTTCCAACAAAACCTGATTCTTTCCAACAAAACCTGATTCTTTCCAACAAAACCTGATTCCAACCAACAAAACCTGATTTCCTTCGTATTCCTGTATCTCAATCATCGATCCATATTCCTCCCCCGATCCTCACTCGACACAACCATGACAGTAGCTTCCCCTTCTACAGGCCGAGTTCCTACAAGGCAATTTATCCGGGTTTGCCAGGTTGTTCTTTGTGGAATACATCGATCGCTTGATGTCCGTCCACGTTGATTGCCGGTTCCCAGCCCTGTTCGTCATAGCCCTTCCACTTGACTAGGTAATGCCATTGTCGTCGAAACATCCTCGAGTCGTCGATGCGTTCCACTTCGTATTCTTCTTCTCAGTCCACAATCACTGCAGGTGGTGTAGGTTCGATTTGCCCTGGCAAGGGATCTTCCGATACTTTGATCAAGCGGGAGATTGGTTGTACTCGATGAATGTGAAGATTCTTGGGTAACTGTAACCAGTAGGCCCATGAACTGACAACCTCCGTAATGTTGTAGGGTCCCAGGCGTTTCCAGTCAAGTTTCTTGCTGGGTCGTTGTGTTGTAATATTCCTGGCGTCCATCCAGACTCGATCCCCAACCTTCATCTGCACTCCCTCCCGTCGATGCTTGTCCGCTTGTTCTGCCTGAATATCTTGCGCTCGAGTCATTTCAGCCTTCATCTGTTGGAAGGTATCGTTCATTTTCTGGGAAAGGGTGTTTGCGTTTACTTCCCTGATATCGTTTCCATTCTGAATCGGATGTTGACTACAGGTCATTCTTGGGTGAAATCCGTAATTGCCAAAGAATGGTGAGCATCCTGTTGTTTCCGAGGCGTGATTGTTCGATGCGAATTCTGCCATTGGTAGCCACTGTGTCCAGTCGTTCTGTTGATAATTGACGAAGCCTCTGAGGTATTGTTCCATAATGGCGTTCAGTTGTTCTGTTTGTCCATCTGTCTGCGGATTCAACGCGGTTGACAGCCTTTGTTCGATTCTGAGTCTTTCACAAACATGTCTCCAGACCTCTGACGCGAATTGGGGTCCTCTGTTCGATACTATGGTGTCTGGTCAGCCATGTAACTTGAAAACCTTTCGTATAAACATCACGCCCAGCTTCTTGCCGTCAGTATTGTCCCGACATGGTACTAAGTGTTTCATTGTTGACAACCTGTCAACCACTACCCATATGGCGTTGTACCGCTCGCTCTCCGGTAGTCCCACCACGAAATCCATACTCAGATCCTTCCATGGTTGTTGCGGTATTTCCAGTGGTTCCAGCCATCCGTGGATTTTCTGATGGGTTGCTTTGCTGCATTGACATACGTGGCAGTTTCGTACGTACCTGTGCACGTCCTTCCTCATACCTGGCCATTGATGACTTCTTTTGTGGAGTTCGCAGGTTTTTGCTCGTCCTGGATGTCCTGCTGCCGGTATATCGTGATGATCCTGTATCAGTTGGAGTTTCTTCGAAGTTTCTTCGCTGATGATTTCTGTGGCATTGGCACAGAATCCTTCGCTGCTGTCATACGGGCAGTCCTTGCACACCCTTTGAATCCAATTCCACAACTCTTCTGAGCTTACTTCATCTGCTTCTCGACTGACTACTTCCGCAAACGCTACCACCAATCCCTTCTGTATTCTTTGGTCAAGATTTTCCGTCTTCAGCACGAATTGTTGGGTTTTTTCTGCCCCCCCTTCGGAGGAATGTCTCCTGGCATTCTAGTGAGTGCATCGGGCTTGTGACCCTGTTTTCCTGCACGGTATATGATCTTGAACTTGAATTTTGATAGGAATTCCGACCATCTTGTGTGCCTTCTATTGAGTATCTTTGACGTCATGAAGTATTCGAGATTCTTGTGGTCTGTCAGTATTTTGATAGGATGTACTGACCCTTCGCATTCCGGTCTCCATTGTTCCAGACTTATAACGATGGCTCCCAGCTCTTGATTATAAATTTCGTAATTTTCTTCCGCTGGTGTATGTTTCTTTGGGAAGAATGCCACTGGGTGGAGGATTCCCTGATCGTCGTACTGTGATAATACTCCCGCGGATACATAACTCGATGCGTCGGTTTCCAGGACCATTTCCTTTTCGTAGTCGAAGTGTGCTAGGACTGGTGCTGTTGTAAATGCTTCCTTCAATTCGGCAAATGCTCTCTTTTGATCAGGGCCCCAATGAAAAGATACCAGATTCTTCGTAAGTTTGGTTAATGGTTGGACCACCCTGCCATAGTTCCTTATAATCCTTCGGTAGAAGTTTGCAAATCCTAAAAACGCTCGAACTTCCTTGAGCTTGCCAGGTGCTTCCCACTCCTTCACCGCTGTTACTTTTTCCGGGTCCATTCTAATCCCATTTACCCCATCTATCAATCCCAGATACTTCACTTCCTGTTGATGAAACTCGCAATTTTCTGCGTTCAGATACAGACCGGCCTCCTTAAGCGTCGTCATTATTGCTCTGATGTGTTCCTTATGTTCCTATAAATTGTCACTGTAAATAAGGATGTCGTCCAGGAATGCCGTACAGAAGATGTCCAGAAAGGGGTGAAGAGTATCGTTGATAAATTCCTGAAAGCTAGCTGGTGCATTGGTGAGTCCAAAGGGCATGACAAGGGATTCGAACAGGCCATAACGAGTCTTAAACGCCGTTTTCCATTTGTCTCCTTCTGCTATTCGAATCATGTTGTAGGCGTCTCGGACATCCAGTTTGGTGTACCACTTGGCCTTTGACAATCTCAACAGGGTTTCCTGGATTAACGGTAACGGATATCGGTTTATTATGGTTCCTTCATTGAGTCCTTGGTGGTCCACGCACAGTCGTAAGTCTCCATTTGGTTTAGGTGCGAACAACACCGGTGCCCCGCATGGTGATGATGACGATCTGATGAATCCCTTTGACAAGTTCTTTTCAATCCACTCTTTTAGAACCTGAAGTTCTTCTCTTGACAGGCTGTATATTGGTCCAAAGGGTAGGGTGAATCCGTCTTGGAGTGTGATCTTATGATCGTATGATCTGTGCGGTGGTAGCCTTTCAGCGATCACTTTATCAACGAGGGGGAGAAACTCATGATATTCTTTGGGAATTAACTGTTCCAGCGGTTTTTCTTGAAGGTCCTTCACTTCTAGGGCCTTGTTGATTTCATATACAGTTACCGCGTACACCTTGAGTTTCCCCTTTTTAATTCGTCCCATGAATGGAGCTGCTGCTATAGCCCATATGTCCAGTTTTGGTCCATTGGATTCCATTGTTTCCATATTATTTCCGCATACCCATACGCTCGAATGGTGTCGACAGTGCTTCTGGCAGTAATCGCTTTCGAATCTTATTCTTTTCTTTTGGAATTTGACTGTAACATGGTAAAGTTGTAGCCATGGTAATCCAAGTACGATTGGATAGTGTCCAAGTTTCGTAACGAATGCTGGTAACTGTTCCTGATGTCCGTGTATGCCTAAGTTCAGTTTAGCCATAGTGGTGATGGTTCCTGATTCGATGGGTCTTCCATCTATAACTTCTAATTCTCTTGATTCTTTTAATTCTTATTCTTGTAATTGGTGATGGCGGACGAAATCTTTGTCAATAAATGCAATTCCAGTAGCTCCGCAGTCTATCAAAGCGTGGGTATCAATGATCTTGTCTTCTATTTTCAGCAAGCATTTCACAACGAGATGTTTGCTTTCCATAGAAGACTATTTTATTTCTGCGCTTGATATAGAAAACTGCGAAATACCAAAACTAGCATTGACTGACAAAGGAGATTTGTTTCCAGCGCAATTGCCATCCTTATTGCACTGGACTGAACTTTTCCCGATTCCACTTCCTTTCCTTTTTCCGTTGTCGAATCTGCATCCCCTTCATTCGCTGCCTTGCAAAATGGAGACACTTCCATTTGTCCTGATGCTGCCTTCAGCTTCCTTGGGCACGATGCCGCGAAATGTCTGCTATCCCCACAGTACATACATAATCCTCCTTCCCTTCGTCTCTTCCTTTCCTCAGGTGTAATCTTCATTCCTTTCACTGCCAAAAGATCCATTGGAGCGGGACCGTGATAACCTGAAACTGATCCTGCTGGTGCAGCGTCTGGGGCGGATGTGGTGTTGGTCGTTGAATTCGACCTCTTGTAACCCTCCCATTTCCCTGATTTCTTTTCCGCCGCTCTCCTTCTCAGTTGCGAGTCTCTTTTTGACACCATCTTGATGAATTCGATCATGCTTTCTGGTTCCTCGATATGTTGTATGAAATCTTTGAGCTCGTTGGATAATCCCTTTCGTAATGCGTCCAGTTGTGCATCTTCGTTCCACTTGGTGTCTACTACGTATCTTTGAAACTCCGCGTAGTATTGGGAGAATTCGCGGTCTCGTTGTCTGAGTTTCTCGAGTTCTCTCTTTGCCGTTGCTGCTCTGTCCTGATCTCCGAATGCTACATGCCGCAGGTCAACTAGGTCTTTCAAGGTGTTCAGCTTGACTTCCCCTGATATTTTGTCACAGTGTGGCATTAACTGTGCCAGAGCCACTCCTGTTAGACATCCAACAGCATACCTCAGTTTCTTCTGTTCGTTGCTGAATGCTTTCGGTTTTACGGCTATCCTTAATGCCAACTGCACCATCCATCCTCGAAGTTCCTTCCTATCTTCTCCTGAGAAGCTGGTAATGTCATTTACCTTTTCCTCACGCTCTTCCTTGTCTGTTTTTTCCCCTGTTTCTCCCCTTCTTCCTTCCGTCAACTTCAGGATCCTGGTTACCTGCTGTCGATTTTCTTCCGCCAGGTCCCTGAATATCACCATTTGAGCCTGAACGTCTTCCAGATCTTTCCTCAGTTCCGCCAGATCTGGATTGGATTCCTCCAATGTTTGTTTTAGAATCCGGACTTCTTCTTCAAGATCCCCATGACTGCATGCCTGCGGTGTCGTTTCGGCGGCTGCTTGTTGGGTCAGCAGTAATTCCTGCTTCGAGTTATCCGTCTCTTGGACGACTTTTTCTCGTTCTGCCAACAGCTCCGATATTCGTGCTTCCGCATGCTTCACAGATTGCTGTTCCTTGAGCAATTCGTTCAATCTGCTGGTTGTCGGTGGTTGGCTCAGTGCTGTTAGCCCTCTGTTGATGTCCGTGATGTGACTCCTGAGCTGTGTTTCGTTCATGATTCGCGTATTTTTTGCTGCTACGTTTTCCAGTTCTATTTGTAAAGCTCCAGTCAACGTGATGTCAGGAGTGGGTCTCGAGGATTCTCCGGACATATTTCTGATGATGTGGAGAGGCGGCTGTGAGGAGGCGAGGTTCTGACAAACAGTCTCTGACTTTGTCTATGTTGTCTTGGATTTGTTGAACTGCCGCTTCGATATCTGCTTCTAGAAACGGGTTGACCATCTACCAGAAGAACACCTCGTGTTTGCTGGGTGTTGTTACAATGATCAGCGGGGTTGTTTAAGGGGCCGGGTGTAATTCGCGGTCAACTCCCTTTCTCTTGTTCGCTTTTCGTTGGTTGTAATCTGCCCACGAGATTTGGCTTTCTAAGTCCTTCTGTGTTGCTTTGATCGTGGATTCACATTTTGTTGATTGAGCTTCTGCTGCTCTGCCGATTGTTGTATGCTTCCCTCCGCAGTTATGTTCGCAGAAGCACGGTTCCTCGTTCTGGCAATTGACGTAATGACCGTAATACTTGGTCCAGAAGCTTTTAAATCCTGTGTTGTCGATTTGGAGGTCTCCTCCGTTGCTTGCTGCGTCTGTCCAGTAGCTATTCCAAGGAGATACCGCTTGTGGTTCGTCCCAGAAGTATGCTTCCAAAGGTTCTTCTGGTTCGTTGAGGATAGCGTTGATGCTATCAAAGGCATTCAGGGGTTCTTGTTCGAAGAGGTTGATGGTTCGACCAGCTAGGTCGAAGAAATTGATTCGAGATTGTTGAGGTTTGTTGCTATCGTATGCTGGCATTTAAATCAGCGTGGATCCTTCTCGTCGATGTTTCCACAGGCACACAACACAGGAGTGTCTCCACAAGCTGTGTACTGTGAGCTTGTTTTCGAAGTTTCCAACTTACTTAAACACGGAACAAAGGGGGTTGCAAGGTCTGTGGCAAAAGTTACAACCGCTGTGATCAAAGTAGCGGCACATATACTGAATTATAACCGGTAGAATCGATTGTAGACTCGTTCTTCTGTCAGGGTTTCAAGGCTCGGAGCTCTAGGGATTATAAAAACCAAACTAAGACGTAGGTGTTGTGGGGTGAGCAGTGATCACGGGTACTGCGTAACAGGCAAGAGACTCGAATTCCTGAATCACAGATGTGAACGGATGTTGGTGCCTAAGCTATTGATTGTTTTGTAGACTAGAGAACGAGTAAAGAACAAACCTATCCTCTGCAAATCTAGCATCCTTATATACAGTTAACCCGACCGTCGTCACCTTTGCTCACTCGTTCCGAAATACATCCTAACTTCACATAACTATATACGCAACCTTTTCAGTCCGCGGTCTGCGCCATAACCATTACGCCATATTTACAATGCAACCAACAAAACCTGATTCTTTCCAACAAAACCTGATTCCAACAAACAAATCCTGATTTTCTTCGTATTCCTGTATCTCAATCATCGATCCATATTCCTCCCCCGATGCTCACTCGACACAACTGTGACAGATATCGCAGAACAAACTACAGACTTGACGGAAGCAGTCGCTGGAGCAAAACTGTCGGCTTCAACACCATACACAGGAGGAAGGACCGAAAGGGTACAACGATGGCAGATGAGGACGGAAGAAAGAAATAGGAGCATATCTCCCATAACGGACTCAGATGTCGCACCCAGCACGGGAATGAGGGAAGGATCAGGAACAGATGCAGGCTTCCCAGATCCGGAACCAGGAGCAAGTGGAAACAGAGATCCAACGCCACCACTAGGAGGAACAGGCGGAGATCCACCACCACCACCATCACCATGAATTCCTCCAAGTCATGCGGGTTCGAGACGAAGAAGGTCAAGAACAAGAACCCAAGCACCAGAAAGGCCCAAGGATTCCAGAATCAAAATTTCGGATCCACCAAAACTTCTAGGCCTAAGCTCAGAAGATTTCGATACCTGGTGGATGTGCATGGAAACCTTCATAGCGGACCAACCCCACCTGTTCCCTAGGCCAGGACTCAAACTACAATATTGTAGAGAGTGACTGGACAAACACGCGTTAGCATGGCACATGCAATGGGAAACAGAAGCAAGCAGGGAACACATGCACGAAGATGGACAGAATACCAAGCAGCACTACACGCCAGATTCCATAATAGTTTCACGCAAGAAACTGCATACAAAGGCATTATGGAAGTAACATATACCGGAAACATTCAAGATATGATCATGAAATACGATACTCTGAATGTAAAAGCTGGAATAACTGGAGTAGCCTATAAAACAATGCTGATGAAGGAGTTACCACCACAAATCCTCAAACAGCTAGCTTCAGTCAACCCGGCAGATAAAACGGACCAAGAACTCACAGAACTGATCATAAATGCCGGAAAGAATATGGAGGTATGGCAAGCTACAGAAAAGAATTTCGGATTTATGAGTAAAACCACGAGGAATGTCGGGAGAATTTCGGAATCGGGAGCAGTTCGGAAAAAACAAACATTCAAACAACCTCCCAGAAACGAAAACTACCGTGGGAATAAAGGAAAACAGAAAGAAGTACCTAAGGGATTCAGGAGCGCAGGAGGAAAAACATATGCGCAGATGATAGAAGGAGTCCCTGTTGAAGAAGTTATGCGAAGAAGGGAAGATAAGGAATGTATAAGGTGTGCATGGCCTTCAGATCGGAAAGGAGCCCACCGAACGATGAAATGCTGTCAAAACGTCAAGGTCACGGCCGCAACGGCGGATTATGTCAAACCTAGGACCTATCAGAAGCTGAAAATAGAAGGATACGACCAACTGAAAGATGATCCAATCGACAAGTTCGAAGTCGAAAGCGATGCAGATAAAGAAGGCCAAGTACAAACATCTGATGGAGAATTGCCTAGTGACGATAGCAGTGAAGATATTGCGGAAGATTGGTGGAATGCACCAGAAAGCTCATCAGATCAAATTGAGAATATTGCGGAAGATTGGTGGAATACACCGGAAAGCTCAGCACATTAAATTGTAAAAGGAGTAAGTACAAACCAAGGAACGCCAATGAATACATGAAGGAAAATTGTGATTAGGCCGGAGAAAGCCTTTATATAGTTACCGGTCGCAACCTTGAGGATTCCGGAAGGGATGAAACCGCTGGTCGGTAGTTGCGTGATTCAAAAAGTCAGTATACAAATCCCCAAAAAATATTAACATAAAGAACCTGTTACGGCCCAGCTATTGTCGAAAGGATGGCTACCAAACGCAAGCAACACCCGACCGAGGGAGAAAACTCAAGCAAGCGACAAAACATAAGCGATGATTTTCTTTTCTACGCAGTCAGCGAACTACATAAAATCACGAAAACATGAATCGGAAAAAGACCAATCTATAAGTTCTTCATAGATTTCGATGACGGCACTGGTACAAGCAAGCAGTTCCCAGTACGCGCTATGATGGACTTATTATCCACGTCCTTTACGATATCACCACAATGTGGAAAGACATTCAAAATACCGGTTGTAAAACGAAATGAAACCATCAAAGCAAGAGATTTTGGAGGAAATCATGTAAGCCTCCCAGGGTTACATACAATTCCAATAGGACTAGCATTTGGAAATCACCGGTCAAAAGGAACATTCGAAGTTGTCGAAATGCAGTCAAGCTACAACGTTTGAATTCCAGCATGGTATCTGGAAAAACACAAAGCACAGGGAACAACTTACAGTCATTTACACTTCACCGAATGTGGAAACGAATACTATGGACACGGGAAACAACACCCAGAATGGGACATTACCTACGATGAAAAAATAATTTTTCGCCATGATGCAATTAACATTGGATCTGTAGTATTCAGCTCAACAAAACAACTAGCTGAAAAACTACCACCACAATATCACAAATGGTTATTATTATTCGACCCCAAAGAATCCGAAAAACTACGAAACCATGGACCTCACGACCACGAAATCAATCTAAAAATGACAGACGACCAAGTCAAAGTGGGACCAATATATCAACTATCAAGAGAAGAGGAAAGATTATTACGAGAATATATACTCAAAATGATCAAGGAAGGGAAAAATTCAACCATCGCAAGGACAGGCGGGAAGCCCCATTTTATTCGTACCGAAACCACACGGTCGGGGGTTACAACTTTGTGTGGATTATCGACGGTTAAACCATCTCACGATCAAAGACAAAACGGAACTACCGTTGATGGACGAATTACAAAGCAGAATGAAAGGAGCAACATACATTACCAAACTCGACATGAAATCAGGTTATCACTTAGTGAGAATGGCAAAAGAATACGAATGGAAAACAGTATTCAGAACAAAGTTCGGTTCGTACGAATACACAGTTATGCCATTCAGGTTAACAAATACACCAGCAATATTCCAAAGATGGATGAACGGCATTTTACAGCCCTTTTTAGGACAGAACGACAATGTCACAGTTTGTTATATCGACGATGTAATGATTACAACAAAAGGAAGCAAGAAAGAACATTACGAATATGTCGGAAAAATATTGCGAGTCCTGCAAGATAATGAATTGGTTGTCGAAATTTATAAATGTGAATTCGACCAACAAGAAGTAGAATTCCTGGGATTCCTGGTCAGTGGAAAAGGATTGAAAATGGCACCAAGCAGAAGCATAGCAGTAACTAGCTGCCCGATGCCGAAAACTCAGAAAGAAGTCAAGATTATACTAGGACTATGGAATTTCTACCGAAGATTCATCAAAGGATATGCCAGAATCGTTGCCCCAATTACCGATACGCTAAAAGGAGACAGGAAAAACTTTGGCATTTGGAGAAGCTCAGAAAGCAGCAGACTATAAAATATGCATACTATTCTCTCAGGAAATACACCAATTCTTGGACATTACGAAGAAGACAGACCAGCAATGATAGAAACTGATGAATCGGATTACGCAATGGGCGCAGTTTTATCACAGAAATTTGAAGACGATAAAATACACCCAATAGCGTTTATATCCAAAAAGTTTTCACGAGCAGAAATTAATTACCAAATATACGATAAAGAAATGCTAGCTATTGTATATGCAATGAAGCAATGGCGATGCTACTTACAAGGAGCAATCCACACAACTACAATCATTTCTGATCATATGAACTTATAATACTTCAAAGAAACCAATCAACTAAACCAACAACAAGCCAGATGGGCTGAAATACTGCAAGAATATAATTTCAAATTAGTCTATCGAAAAGATTCACGAAATGGAAAAGCAGATGCCTTATCACGATGCCCGGAGTTCATCGCTAGCCAGGGGGATACAACATCAACAAACAACAAACCTCTACTTGGACCAGAATATTGGGCACAGATAGGAACACTCGAAATGGACGAAGATAAGAAGTAGAAATAATTCTGGCAGGATTCTCGGTAATGAAGTTAATACCCAAAATACAACAACAATTTAGAGAAGAAATTATGAAAGATACAGAATATCAAGAAATACGAAAGAAAGTCGAGCAGAAGAACAAGAAAACCGACGAACGTTTGGAATAGACGAAGACGGAATGTTAGTATGGAAAGACAGGTTATATGTTACCAGTTGGGTTCAGGCAGGAAGTATTGAAGAAAGAACATGACTCAAAAATAGCAGGACATTTCGGAAGAGAAGAACGATGGAACTGAATACCAGGAACTTCTACTGGCCTGAGATGGAGGACAAAGTCAGAGCCTATTGCAATAAGTGCGACTCATGCCAAAGAACAAAAAGTCCACGACATGCAAAGCATGGGTTACTACATCCACTGAACTACCGTCATCACCTTGAACATACATATCAGTCGACTTCATCACCGACCTACTCGAGTCAAACGGAAACAAAACATAATGGTAGTAGTCGATAGATTCACGAAGATGGCACACTTCATTCCAAAGCAAAAAGAAAATCATCAGTAGTAGCAAGATTATTCGGAAAATGTTTTGGAAATATCATGGACTACCTCTAGATGTAGTATCAGATAGGGATAGAGTATTCACCGGACATTTCATCGCAGACTTATACGAATTTCTTAGGCATCAAACGTTCAATGTCAACAGCTTTTCATCCGCAAACAGACAAACAAAACAGAACGACTAAACCAAACCATCGAACACTTCCTACGTACCTACTGTAACTACAAACAAGACAATTGGGCCGAAATGTTAGCAATGGCAGAATATGCTTACAACAATTCAAAGACACGCAGCCACCAAGATAACCCTTTTACGCTAACTACGGATACGAACCGCGCACCAATTGGCCAACGGAAGTTCAATTCAACAACCCAGCTCTGAACTATATGCAATTATTCATGGTAGACGTATACAGAAGTCTGGAAGATCAGTTAGAAATCAGGAAAGAAAATGGGAGAATACTATGACAAGAAAAGGAAGCCAGCTCCACAGTACAAAGGTCGACGATTGGGTAATGCTCGATGGAAGAAACATTCGAACCAAAAGACAATGTCGAAAACTGGAGGACAACTTTACGGACCTTTTCAAATCTCGAAAGTAGGAAGCAACAAAGATGGTGTCGACTAAAGCTACCCGACAATTGGAAAGATACACTCAGCTTTCACGTATCGTTATTAGAACCATACAGAGGAGAAGTCAAGAAAGAGTTATACAACCAATCGAAGCAGATAACGAAGGATGGATACCGGAAGCTATAATAGCAAGCGGTCCTACTGACGACGATCATCGAAAACATGTATTCCTAACCAAATGGGAAAATTATACACACGACAGAATACATGGGAATCTACGAACACCTTCAAGAAATAGCTCCCGACCTAATCAAAGAATATTACGAAAAGAACCAAGATGGAAAAAGACAAAAGATGGAAAATATCAAAAACAAAGAAAGGAACAGAGAAAGTAGTTTCTATATGTTAAACTCATACCGCAATTGTTTTTAAGCGGAGGTCACTTTTATTTTTATATATAAATTTTACTATTGAGATTAGCTATACCTATAGTATACGCTGTCTGAGTGGTATCTATTGCAAGATCACTTCTTATGTTGGAGTACTCTGTTGAGGTCACCAGAGCTTGAGAGGGGTAATGTTAGGGGTTTTCCCTTATCATGCGTACGAGGTACATCAGGCTTAGTCTCCCAAGCTCACCTATGCGTCGAACTATGATACGGTTGAGTTACACCCTTGAGGATGTCTACTGATGAGCGAGCGGAAGGCCCAACATAGCCGGGTGAAATTCCCACAATATTCCATGCTCCAATACCAAGTCTCGGCCTCAGAAATGCAATCGCAGTAGAGACAGTACGCACGCTCGATCTGACAGTAACCAAGGGATAAGTTCCTTTGTACTGGCCAAGGCATGGGACACACCAAAACCATACTGCCGAAGCAAACGCAACTGCCTTGCAGGACTTAGGTCAGCTGTGCGTTGCAAATCAGACCAGTGTTACTTCATATCAAACTAATACTGGGAAAAGCTACAGTCGTAGCGACAAACGATATTATCTTAGTATGAGGGACTTTGCTATCTCCCGAGTGAAATAATCAACGGAGATAAGCTAACTGCGCCCCGGTAGTTGACTCTCTAAAAAATAAGTGTTCGGGCCTAGACTGTCGACCCAGCTCTGTCGCACTATGTGCGATAACTGAGAGAGCGCACCACCCTACGGGGAACACGGGTAAGACGCGATGACACTAGGTACGTGGCAAAGTATGGGTTGGTAGCTCATTAAACCTTTGATCACTATTCCACTCATGATGACAAAAGATAACTAATACGAGTAATGGTCGATATGTGCGTCAGCAATGGCGCCATGAGCGCAGGATAACCTTTGGGATGCCTGGTGGGGCTTACGCACTCACACATTGTCAAACGGAACTCTCCACAACTATCTACCGAGATCGGCTCTGTAGCAACGATTGGTGAATATGTGCAAACACCCACTTCGGTGGACTAAGTGTTATTGAGATAGTACTATACACACAGATCATAGTGATAGAGAAGTACCGTCATACCTCACTGATATCTCTGATGGGAAATGCTCACCTATAAAAGACCACCTAAACCTACTGTTTAAACACAACGATCAAGCTCTAGCAACAACCACAGTCAGAAAACAACAGCGGAAAACCACCTGAAATATTATTAAGTTTTTTACCTAAGAATATTATTTCCAATGCCCGAATACTCCGTGAAGATATCATTATCTATAACGCTGCCTACCTTCACAACCACTGCCAAACTCTTACCCACTTCCGATTTGTCTTTGAGTATTTGAGGCACACAACCTCGTTGACGACTACGTCCACTATTGCACAACCTGGCGAGTACCCCTCGCAACGCGACTTCGACGAATCCTCGGAAGACTACCTGCAGGATTCCTACGATTACTGAATAGGTAACGGCCGTGCTCTTATGCCAGTATACACACCCCAACGACTACGACGAGTTACTTTTGAGATTCAATCTTTCAATTCGTCTTAGTCATTAAAATCAGATTGTAT
>WHVE01000564.1:0-90713 GCA_015178995.1 Trichophaea hybrida
ACAGAGTCAGAAATGGAATGGATGGAGTAGATGCTCACAGATCTTGCATAACGGTCAGAATAGTAATTGAAATTATTTTCGTATAATTTTTGTTATGTGCGCTAAGACTTCTCCGTCGACGGCCATCCTTTCCGTCCGTCTCCGTCCAGCCTCAAAAAGACGGCGCCGTCTCCGTCCTGCTCTCGGACGGACGGATTCTTGCCGTCCGTCCCCATCCTGACCAATCCCGGACGGACGGGACGGTTGCGAACACTGGCACTGAATGTACTCAGTTGCGCTGATTGAATTCAGCTGGATAGCGCCAGCTGAGTGTACGTACATGCCAGAGCATGCACATAAATGCGTGCAGAGCAATGTATTTGCCATTTTTGATTGACTCCGCGAACGAACTAGTCAGTTCACGGAGGTGGGGTACGGACTCCGTGAATGACCTAGTCAGTTCACGGAAGGTGGGCCTCCGTGAACTGACTAGGTACTCCGCGGAGGAACCGTCTCCGTGAATGGACTAGAACATTGGTCAGTGTTCTCGGTGAAGCGATTTTGTTGTCTAAGTCTAAGATGACACATAGCTAAATTCACTTGAGATCGTCAACCTTGACCCAAGGCACATGAAGAAATACCCTAATAACGTTTCCGACAGATGCTAGTATGGGAGGTTAGATCGAGGAGCGAAGGGAGAGGGTGGGAGAGGATTTAAGATACTCAATGAACGAAGGTCATCACGAATCTACTAACTTAGTGCGTTTTCGAACATGCGGTTCTAGAGAAAGAGAGACAGACAGATAGAGCTTGATTCTATTTACTTCGTGCCAAAAGGGCTTATCTATCTATCTCTCGGTAAGGCACTGTATATATTATGCTGACTCCACCACTTGCTTTCTCACAATGATCACGGCATGCAATCTGGACGGAGTGGCACTGGACTGGTTGGACACGATGTGGATGGGCAGGCTGATGACTGGACACGATCAGGATGGGCTGGTTTTCGCCTGGCTGGACGTGATTTGAATTGGCTGCCTCTCGGCTAGCTGGACACCAACTCAAAGGGCTGGCTTTCGCCTGGCTGCAGATGATCAGGATGGACTGGCTCTCCGCTGGCTGGAAACGATCCAGGCGGGCTAGCTTTCGGTTGGCTGGAGACGATATGGATGGATTAGCTTTCGGTGGGGTGGATAAGATCGGGACGGGCTGGCTCTCGGCTGGTTGGACACGATCTTGATAGGCTGACTGGCTGCTGGCTGGACACAATTTGAACAAGCTGGTTTTCGGCTGGCTTGACGCGTTCTGGATGGACTGCCTCTTGGCTGCCAGGACACTATCTCCATGGGCTGGCTTTCGGCTGGCTGGTGATGATCTGGACGTGCTGACTGGGGGCAGGCTGGACATTGATCTGGACAGGCCGGCTGGATGCAATCTAGATGTGCTGGCTGGCTGTTGGCTGGAGACGATCTGAATGCGCTGGCTGAATACGATCTGGACGGGCTAGCTGAATACGATCCAGACAGATTAGCTCTTGGCTAGCTCGACATGATCAAGACGGACTGGCTGGAGGCTATCCGGACACAATCGCGACGGACAGGCTGGAGGCTGGCTGGACACGATCGAGACAGGTTGGCTGAAGGCAACCTGGATACAATCTGGACACGCTGGCTGGAGGCTGGCTGGAGGGGATCTGGATGGGCTGGCGCTGGGTTGGCTGCAGGAGATCGAGACGGGCTGGCTGGAGGCTGGCTGGATACGGTCGGGATAGGCTGACTGGCTGCTTGTTCGACACAATCTCGAAGGGCTGGTTTTCGGATGGCTAGATGGAATCGAGATGGACTGGCTCTTGGTTGGCTGGACATGATCTCCATGGGCTGGTTTTCGGCTGGCTAGACGCGATTAGGATAGACTCGCTCTTGGCTAACTGGAGATGATCTCAACAGACCGACTCTCGGCTTGCTGGGCACGATCGAAGTGGGCTAGCTTTCGGTTGGCTGGACACGATATGGATGGATTAGCTCTCATGTGGCTGGAGACAATCGAGACGGGCTGACTGGCGGCTGGCTGGACAGAATCTGGATGGGCTGGCTAGATACGATCTGGACGGATTAGCTCTCGGCTGGCTGGCACGATCTGGGCAGACTAACGGGAGGCAGGGTGGATACGATCGAGGCGGACTGGCAGGAGGCTAGCTCTGAACGAATGGGCTGAATGCTAGCTGGACACAGCCCCAACAAATTGGCCGGAGGCTGGCTGCACACAATCCAAACAAACTGAATGGAGGCCGGCTAGACATGATCTCAAAGGACTGGCTGGAGGCTGGTTGGACACGATCTGGATGGGCTAGCTGGAAGCTATCTGGACAAATTAGGTCTCGGCTGGCTGGACACAATCTGGACGGACTGGCTGGACATGATCTCAACAGGCTGGATGGGTGCTGGACATGGACATGCTCAGAAGATGGATAGTATGATGCAAGAGTTTGAGTAGGTTGTTGATCATATGAAGATGGCCGGTTGTGACCGAGCGAAGCTAGGAAGGAACTGGCGGTTATGATAGAGCAAAGCTGTGTAGGAGCTGTCAGCTGTTGATTGAATGAAGTAGGTTTGTGGTGATTAAGCGCAGTGGGGTAGATACTGGCAGCTGTTGATCGAGCAATAATGGATTATGGTAATCTGCGAAGCTGGGTAGGGGCTGGTGGCTGTTGATGGAGCGAAGCTGGCTGGTGGTGATTGAGCGAAGCTTAGTAGGAGCTGGCGGGTGTTGATTTAACAATGATTGCCAGTGGTGATCGAGCGAAGCTGGGTAGGAGCTGCCGGCTGTTGATTGAGCAAAGATAACAAGTGGTGATCGAGGAGCTGACAGCTAGTCATTGAGCGAGGCTGGCTGGTGGTGATTGAACGAAACTGGCTAGTGGTGATTGAGCGAAGCAGGGGAGCAGCCGGCGGCTGTTGATTAAACGAAACTGGCTGGTGGTGATTGAGTGAAGCTGGGTAGCAGCTGGCGGCTGATGATTGAGCGAAGCTGGCTACTGGTGATTGAATGAGGCTGGATGGTGGCGATCGAGCAATGTTAGATAAGAGCTGGCAAGTGAAGATGGTGGTGATTGAGCGAAGCTTGGTAGGAGATGGCGGTGTTTGATCAAGTGATGCATGTTGATGGTGTGCGAGTGAAGCTAGGTAGCAACTGGCAGTTGTTGATTGAAAGAAGATGGTGGTGATTGAGAGAGATGGCGGTTCCGGATCGAATAAAGATGATGGTGATCGAGCAAAGCTGGGCAGGAGATGGTGGTTTTTGATCGTGCGAAGCTGGCTGGTGGTGAGTGATGTAAGCTGGTTAGGAGCTGGTGGCTGTTGATCGATATCGATGGTGGCAATCGAGTGAAACTGGGTAGGAGACAACATGTTTATGCAGCACAGATGAAGGTATATACAATGGAACAGGAGGCGCATAGTACAAACAACAAAATAACCAGTGAAGGAGGATGGGCACATGGCATGCAGAAGTTCAAATACCCAAAATATTCCATGAACGATGCACCAGACGAACATAACACCACCAGCAACATTATGACACTGAATATCGTCGATTTAGCACTAATTATGACTCACAATTTGACACCTTTGGTGGTCTACGCCAGTGCAGATATTCTCATTATGTCAAACGCTTCAATGTGGGCTGGAATAGGGATTAAATGAAACATATGTCAGGGAAAATTATGCTCTGGTACTGCATGTTAACATATGTAGGCTGAAGATAACTCACCTGAGAATGACACAGTGGCATGATCTCGAATAAATTAATCATTGATATTGAACATTGAGCATTAACTGTTGAAAGCAAATCATGAACAAATGTGCATAATTGTCTGAAGTCCATAGCATAGGAAGTGAAAACTTACATATAACAATGAGCAGTATATTGGGCAGGTGCCATATCTGAGGCACTCTGAGAAAATATGTACAAAGCAGAAGACGATGGATGTTATGTCACTGACCATACTACCAAACTCAACAATATCAATTAGGCGATATACTTGATTCTGAGGTCAACAGCGATTAGGTATATCAAACCAAGATAAGCAAGTACAGATATTGTCATGAGATCAACAATTTCAATATGGGCCGAAATAGGAATAAAATACACAAAATGCGGTTGATGAATATACTGTGCTACTGCATGATCATAGAATTGAACTGAAGCTTAATCAACCAGAAACGGCAAGCCAGTGACAAACAATAGAAAGTCTTAACTACTTCATATTGTTAATTTTAGGTTGAAAATAACTCCACCTGTAATATCGATTCCGTAACAAATACAATGTATGGTACAACAGTCTTCAAGAAAACCTAACTACGATCATCAAGTGCAGATAGCGTCATATTGTCCAAACACGGTACAGCAGACCGGTAATGGAACAATAGCACGGATATGGTTGTAGTGATCAAATTTGACTCTTCAGAGTATGCATTCATTGGCAATGATTGAGTTGCAGGTCATGCCGGCTAGCTTGATGAGTGTTATTGAATAGATTGAGTCTGTATGACATTATTACCAATCAGAGGCTGTGTACATGTCAGACTCTAATTGCATTAACAGTAACATATTTGCCGACCAAGCAGCATGTGTCATAATGACCTTGCATTAAAAGCACCAGTGTGTATATACACTTAATTAGCATAAAGGAATATGTTTTGCATTGAAGGAAACGGGTTATTTGATAAGAAATCAGAATTAGAATGGAAGGAATAAAATATTACAGAAAGTAAACAATATTTCCAGATAAGGCAACAGATTGTGTGAGATAGAAACAGGTTATTAGATATACACAGTATGGTTTTACACTAATAAAAGATATTATATGAAGATGGTGCATGCAGCCAAGAGTATATGTAGCAATGGCAGAGTTATGGTAATGTCACTTATGTTTGTTGTATAAATACAAATCGTTAGAGTGGAGGATTGAATTGCTCTTTACTGATTTTCTATCCAAGGAAACAATCAATAGCTGTTTTATCAACATTTGTTCCTTATAGTAATTGTGTATTGAGGACCATATTTTGTTTGTATAAGCAATTGCAGATACTGTTAGCTTTTATCTGTTACTCACTACATGCAGCCCACCATTTTGATTCTGTGAATTTATCTTTTCAGGAATTTTATAACCTGCAGAACCCTCCCCTGAGACCTGCTGTACATGAAGGATAAGTCAAGAAATGAATTCTACTGGATATAGCTTGGTTCAAGTAATATCCATCCATTCTCAGTGAAACAATTGATATTGATATCACAGACCTTGCAACTGTACCCGAATAGTGTTGAAAGCAATTGGAAATTTTGGCAACTCAGTAGTTACATGCATGGTGTGGGACACCAGACTAGATACTCTTTGTGAAATTTCTGCAGGTATATCAAACCTGCTGCCTGAGTTCATTAAACAATATATACTGTTCTTGTCTATTCATGGTAACAGTTGCTTGGTGGAGTACCTAGTCACTTTGTGGAAGTCCACCTGAATAATGCTGGCCAGGTACTACCATGTATTCAGTAACTATGCACCAGTGCAATTGTACTCCAGCAACAATTTTACAGTCCTGCTACTCAAGTATATGAATATATACAGGTTTGCAACTGTATCTACTCTTTTACTGGTATAGGTGGCTGTACACAACTTGACATTCTAGTACAATCATTATACTTAATTGATTTACTACCATTGTCGTACAGTGTAATGGCGGTGGCTGAGTGATGGCAGCCGGCCGAGGGCCGGGTAACCGCCTAGTATATAGTCACTTCGCAGGAGTGCTATTGCACTCCTGCGATCATCTTATCTTACAATGATATGACTTCATCACTTATTCTCGTATGCAACCATATCTACTCTTACTCTGGAGTACGGAGCCGTACCGGCCCGTTTCCATCCTTACACTATGATCGCTCTTCAGAAATTGGATACGTTTCGCATGCGGAATTCGCGATAAGCCCATTTTTTCAAACGCGTCATTACACGTACAAAAAACATTCAAAGACCTCGAAAAACAAGCAAATATACACTCAATTCCTTTAGAGAAGTCATCTAGAACTCAATTCTATGTCGCTAACCATTGTGAAAGCGAGAATACTATACAGACATTGGTAGTGGGCGACCAGCCGAGGCAATTGATCAATAGAACCCAGCAGTTCTATACATGTCAAAATGAGAAACACGGCAGAAATCGATACCGATCACAATGCCGAAGATCCCAATCACAACCAAGATGATCATGATACTCGAAGAGATGTTTACGATTGGCATTCTCGGAGATGCTGGTCGATACACGCTAGTTACATTGAACGCTACTAGTAACAGGAGCGATGAATAACGATAAGTTTACTCTCCAATTGACCTGATTGGCCGTGAAAGAAACGATTCCAAGATGATTCAGACGTTAATCGTGACTTGAAATGCATAACCTGCCACGGTGTCCTTACCCCCGAGATTACGTTCACAAGATCGTTCAATGACAGATATCGTATAAGATTGATTAACCGAGTAGTCGGAAGACTATGGAAGGCCGCGGAACCATATCAAAGACGCGTCGATTCATCCTTGGACCCGAAGCTACCAACGATAAACGCGTTCCATTAAAGCTCACTTCACGATTACCTTTTATCGATTGGAGCGGATGCTCTGAAATGCAGTTACGAAGCGTCGGTATTCCACGAGCACGGAAGTGCATCTACGGACAATTATTCCACGGCAAATGATGAAATGAGCACCGAAGTGCATCTACGAAGAATGACAAAATGGGCACGGAAGTGCACCTGCGGAGAATTATGGCACATATGATCAGGAGATCGCAATTATCTCTCTACAACATGATAGTTTTAAGCGTGGTGGATGACTGGTTCATCGAGAGTCGAGGTGAATGCAAATCTACACGAAGGCAATTCAATACGAAAGCCAGCTGAAAGACAGATGAAAGTTGAGAGCAGATACGATAGACACGGAGAGCTGGATGTTCACTTCGGGAATGCACTTGGAGGTGGATTTGGGACTCCCAGATGTATCGCCGAACATCGCATTTCGAGACTTAAAAGCACTGAGACTTGATAAGTATATCCAAATTGAATTTATTGAGTGATGCAGAATCAATTCCGGAGGTTAATTGACCCCTAGAGGCGCATCACCGGTGGGATGGTCACACCACCGAGAAATCCTCGACGAACGTTCGACAAGATCATTCCCACACGATCGAACACCGGAACATGTCCAATGTCACCGAATGCAACCTATAAAGCAGCAGGAAGCGCTAGGAAGCCTTAATCGACCCAATTTTACTGCGTCAATTAATTGGTTCTACGATAGTTACCCCTAAATACGTTGAATCATAGACAATCCAAACGCGAAGTCAACAACGAAGAAAAGTCGATACAAGATACTATTGCACGAGATCTACTGGCGAAGTGCACCGGTGGAGGATGACTGCACATGATTATTCGACCTCCACTACTCCCCAATTTCAGGCTCACAGAGCAATGATGGCCGAATGCTACGAGATTCAATTTTATGGGTAATCGAAGCATGAGATTACCGAACATTCGATCGACACTGCCGACAGCAATTGCGATCGTGATTGCCCCTTCTACGAAACCGGAAGATGTTTTAAGGGCGATACTCAATTTTACTCTATGGATGATCGGAAGCACGAGACTCCACACACATGCTGCCAATGACAACTACAACCGGATTCGGCTCACATCACAGCTGAAGTTCGAATTTGGGATCAACATGGCGAACTGCAATCCGTGTACCAGCACTGATCGACAGCTGTGTGACAAGCATCTTAATGTTTCCAAGGCCTCTTGAAATGTTCAACCTAGCAGACGAAACAGCAGGCATCGGCATCCTTGGGGTTGATGGGTGTGTGATGGAGTCTGCGAGGATGCCGACACACGGCAGAAGGCGGGGGGGATAGCCGAGTAGTTACCATGACGGCTCAGTGCCATATCATCTCGCACCGGTTGACGAACCAACTATCTACCAGCGGTTGACGAGCCAATGGTTTATGGGTCTTCTTATTGGCACCAAACTGAGCGTGTTCGAGCGGAAGTGGACAGGTGACTGCAAAGTTGGCACCGAAGGCCTCGCGGGCAGATACCGGGGCACAGTGGGGATCCTAGGTTCCTCCTCCGGCTATATTTTTAATCTCTCTATGGACACCAAATTGGAGTGCCCCAGGAGAAGAAGATAAAGTGCACTTGAAAACATCTCGCGGTGCAGTGGGCCCCATAGGCCCCACTAAATATACAAATTCTTGGAGTTACTGCACATGCATGGCATTTGTCGCACGGATTGGGCAATGCTCAGGGCTGCTGGGAGCAACTTTGGACGTCAGACGCTCGGACATACCAGGCGAGACACAAGCGCTGGACGACGAAGAGTATGGAGCAGCGGCGGTAGTTGCGGCAAATGAGTGTACCAACAATGGGGTCCATGAATGACTGCTACCGGCTCAACGAGTCAAGAAGGGAGTATCCAGACGGCGGGGCTAGGCTCCATTGTGGGCGAACTGTTCTTCTCTGGACTCCTGGTATCCGCGACATCTACCGCTCCATTTTTTCATCATGATAGGCAACACTTGTGGAGCAGGTACGGTGCCTTAATGATCGATATGAGCCCGTACAGACGTCTGAGGATAGTCGCACATGGAAGACCATATGTACCCCAAAGTGATTCACACAATAAGAAATGACTGCTAGGCGGATGGCAACCTTGACACAACCACCGTTTATGCATGTCAGCGAAGCCTTATGAAACTGAGGAAGTTATGGCAGGGCCACGGAATGCAAATTTCACGACTGTATGTGCAATTGCACACACTCCCGAGAATGATAATAAGCGTCACTTTGTCTATATGGCAACTGATTCAAGGTTTCGTTTGAATCTCTACTCTCCTCTTTAAGAAACTCTTACTTTTAGATGTTACGCAATGAGAATTGTAATCGTCAGTATCAAGCAATGATGGCAACCGAAAGTGTAAGAATCAACGAGAATCGATAAGAGAATAGGGATAAGACTCAATACTAGTTAGGGGGATGACCGCCCTGGAACGCGAGCATTCAATATCTTTGCAAAGACGGATGGTACTGATTAAACCCCGGGAAAGCCTCAAAATGCAGTTTCACGAGTACAGAGTGCAATTGCTCACACTCGGAGAAGGATAACAAGAGTGTTCTCACGGATATACATATACAAGCTTACGTTTCAACTCTACACCTTTTTCAAGAAACACTTACTTTATTAGTGATACTGCGAGACTTGCAATCGAATACGGATATAGAAGTACCAAGCCATGATGGCTATCGAAACAGTTAGAATCGACTAGAATCATCATCATACGCACCGGCATGAGTTGTCGTCGATGCAGCGCCGACCTCAAAAACAGGGGGATGACAGTTCCGGACACCAAAAATCCACCGCTATTGCAAACGAAATCCGCACCGGAAGTGCTGGAATGACACATCATCACCATGAAGTGTACCTGGCATACTACAGACGATTAGGGAACCAGGAAGTCAATGAAATCAAGAGCAAGTGCACCTGGGAGTTCGAGAAGTCACTGACTACGATGCTGGTCTTCACCACTGAACCGGAAGCACTACCGAACAGATCGGATGCACAATCATCTGCAACCGACAATGACAATGGGATCAACTGCACCCAGCACTAGCGACCAGAAGGCCAGATTCATCAGCAATCGAGATGTCAAGCAGCGCGGAATGTGAATTGGCTGGACTCTTTAATGGGCGAACGAAGGCTACCGCGATGGGATTCAGAGCTGAGAGCGCAAACGCACTGAATTATGTGGTAACTATAACCTTGTACGGGATGCTTACGAATCAGATGTATCAACGAATATTACCCTTCGAGAGCGGTTCATTGGGCTTCCTCTGCCGCCTTCAGTTGAAGCAGTTCCTAGATTCCATCCAGACAGAAAAACTTTTTGAAAGCCAATGGATTCCTGATTGCAATTGCATAACTGAGAGTTGACCTTTGCTGCGGCGATATCCGCAGAAGTTCTCGTCACCAACTGGCAAATCCACGACTTGAGTCGGTCCACGAATTCGGAAGTCGAAGGCATGACAACCAGAGAATGGATGCCTTGATGCATCTAGACCAGCAGCATACTTAGGTACATCGTGAGTAACACCTTGCATGGCACACTAACAGGTTAGATACCACAACTTGAACGAGTATGTACGAATGCATGCCGATACATGATGACTGGGATCGAATGCTGGATGTAGCGGAAACCAATCAACCAGCGTTGGATCTGAAGTTGAATGGCGACCAAAAGTCAAAGACGATGAAAATCCGCATAGCCGATATACGAGTCAATCTAGAGCCGATCAATGAATCATACAATCAATGCCGAGTGCGGCGGCTATCACTGATGAGGTCTGCCATGGGCTTGGAAGTTCAGATTTGGAGAAACTGGAAGTCTATTTGAAAATTCGGAAATATGGAGTCGAAGATTTACTCGAAGGTTTACTTGATGGTGTACTCGGATCTGAGCTGCACCTGGAGCCAAAGAATTCTTGTTTGCACTGCAACCGAACTCAAAAGGGCAAAGTCGAGGAGCAACCGAAGATCAGAGCCTCGGAAGCATGGCTTGTAATAATCAAGATGAGTATACCCATTGAAGTCAATTGACTGCTGCAGTGACCATTCCGAGACGAATCCGTGGACAATAAGCCCGCAAAACGTCACCGGCTATGGTAGCCACTCTCGCGACTCTGAAACGTGTTCAAAGAGAAACTATTAACGAATAATCGATCGCAGAGGCCAATGATGAACAGCTCCACCGAGCCGGCACTATCGGGAGCAATGGCTTGGATCCGGACGAAAGTGAACTTAGAGTCGGAGATATGGAAAAGCTGGAAGGTCACTTCGGGTATACATTCGGAGGTGGACTTGGGACGATGCCTGCTGCGGGGACGGTTTGGATTTGGAGACTTGGGGGTGTTTCGGACCAATTAGAGGTTTCCTTCTCTTCTCTTCTCTTCTCTTATTGGATATCGGCCCGGTATAAATGGTGTCAGCATGGGTTTTTACCACCTAGCACAGGTGGTGGAGTTTTCCCGTGCACCGGATCCACCGAAAGGTTACCCTCGTGCGGTACCGATCGGTTGCGGGATTCATGAGGCCGTACGAGGGCATACGAGTCTGGAACTTTACTTCTTCCTCTTCTCATGTACAGGTATGGCAGCCCAGGGGGTCTGCAGCTAGGGAGGGGGATGATGTAATGGCGGTGGCCAAGTGATGGCAGCCGGCCGAGGGCCGGGTAACCGCCTAGTAAATAGTCACTTCGCGGGAGTGCTATTGCACTCCAGCGATCATCTTACCTTACAATGATATGACTTCATCACTTATTCTTGTGTGCAACCATATCTACTCTTACTCTGGAGACCGGAGCGATACTGGCCTGTTCCCGTCCTTACATTCAGGAATATACAAAATACCCAATTTCAACATATTTCATCATATCTGAACAACTTATCATGGGGATTGAAGCACTGCTAATTGAACAACCAATGAATCTTGAGCAGTATATCAATTTCAGGATGACAGTAGCAGAGATCATTGCAAGGTGATTCTGGAGGCCAAACGTCTAGGAGATGAATCAATAATCAAGAATATTGGAACAATTGGATAATAGAATATCTTGAAGGCTACCAAATGTGAAAGCCAGGGGATTGGATAAATTACCATCCACTGGGGTAAATGAATGATTGCAAGAATTGTTTTGCAGTTTAAGTGACCTTGAATGTGTGTCACTGGAAATGCTCAGACCGGCTATACCTTTCATGGGTTCAGGGCTTAAGAATCCTGGGTTCAGGGTTCAGGGTTCTAGGGGTTATAAAAACCGAAAGGTGGACCAGCTTAAAGTCTGGAATAGTATGTAGCTAAAGCGCAAGGACTGTATCCAAAAGACATGATCCAGAATCACCATGTCTGAAAGAGATGGAAGCCAGAGCTGTATGATTTTTTTGTTGACCAGAGATTGAGTGAAGAAAGAAACTTACTCTCTGCTGAATGCCTATTTTATATAAAGTGATTTGGTCCATTATCTACTCATCCCATAATACCTCAAAGCTCCGGCTTTATTTGTATACCACTTGTGTACAATTCCCACATTTCCCATGAACCCTGATTCAACACCTGATTGCATCCTCATCATACTTTATTCTCAATTTGAAATCTCATTTCGTTCTCATTATCCTTTACCCTTCATTTGCAACCTGAATGCATTCTCATCATGGATGATCTTTTGAATCATTTACCTATCATCCCTCTACCATTGGTTGTCACTCATCACAATCATGATGTAGCTCCCTCACTTCAAAACCAAGTATCTATGGGTTTCACAACCTGGGCTTGCCAGGTTGTTTGGCATGAAAATTGTCAATAGCTTCAACTGGATCTCTATGTTTTGCGGGCTCCCAGCTGTACTCATCGTAACCTGTCAATTTCATCATATATTGCAATTGGTTTTGAACCAACCTTGAATTCTCTAGCCATTCCACTGTTTACTTATTTTCTTCTTTAACTATTACCGGTGGTAGAGGTTCTTAGTTTTATAGTGGCAGTGGGTCCTTAGCGGACTTTCATAATTGAGATATTTGTTGAATATCGTAAATATGTAGCAGGCTTGGAAATTTCATGCGCGAAGCCCAGGGACTGATGATCACGGTAACTTGTTTGGGCTCTATATGTTTCCAATTGAGTTTTGAGTTTGGTTGGATTGGAGATATATTTTGTTTGTCAAGCCATACTGAATCGCTGACTTTCAATGGTGTGCCAACTCTTTGGGACTTGTTGGCCTGTTTGGACTGTACAGCCTGGGCTTCTTGAATCTTCGCTCTTTGTTCACTGAGATGTTGCTCCAACTGTTTGGCCATCTGCCGGGAGTTAACCTTGCATAAACTTTAGGGTCCATAATTGGCTATTGGCTGCAGGTTATTCGCGGAAGAACTGCTAATAATGCAGGGCACTTGGTTGTTTTTGAAGTATGATTGTTATCTGTGAAGTGCGCCAACGGTAGCCATCGGACCGAATTGTCCAGTTGATGATGAACACGATTGTGGAGGTACTGTTCCATTACTGCGTTGACTATTTCTGTTTGGTTTTTACTCTGTGAATGAAAGGTGTTTGAACGACTGCATTCGATTCCCAATCCTTTTCATATGTGTTTACAACATTCACATGTGAATCATGGCCCTTGATCGGACAATATTGTTTCTGGCAGTCCACACAGTCTGAAAACTTCTTTGATGAACATTTCACCCAGCGTCTTTCCATCAACTTTGTCAGTGCATGGTATCAGGTGTCGTATTGTCGTTAGGCAATCAACCACTACCCATACTTTGTTCAACCAGTCACTTTCTGGTAGCCTGACTATACAGTCCATTCTCCAATCCTTTCATGGTAATCCGCAATTTCTAACAGTCGTAACCACCACTGATTCTTTCGGCCGATTGCCCTGTTCCGCTGGGAAGAATGGCAATTTGATATGTAGTGGTACATGTTGTTCCTCATCTGGTTCCAGGATCGGATTCGGGTCAGCAGGTTGTAGGTATTTGATTTTTCCTGGTGTCATGCAATGGGTGAATTATGGCATTCCTGAATCCGCTTCAGCTTTTCCTTGGCTGTTGGTTGAGCTTGTCGTGATTCCAAGATTTCTGGTAACCGCTTGTTTTTGCATTGTTTTTCACTGCTATTCTACAGGCAATGCTGATACACATTTTTTACCCAACTCCATGTATCTGAGGGACTTACTGACTCAATGTTGAGGTTAATTGATTCTGAGATGGCCACAATCAATGGCATCCACAATTCCTTGTCAAGGTTTTCCATTTTCAGCCTGATGTTCAGGTTTTTTTTTGCCCACCCCTGGGGAGGAATTTTTCCTGGCATTCTTATAAATTCATCGCAATTCTGTCCTTGATTGCCAAAGTGGTAGACAATTTTTAATGTCAAACAGAAGCGAAATTCAGACCACCTGGTTGGCCTCTGGTTCAACAGCATCGAAGACATTAAATATTTCTGGTTCTTGTGATCAATCAGTATATCAATCAGATGTGCTGAACGTTCACACTCAGGCCTCCACTGTTCCAAACTTTCAACTATCATACCTAATTCTTGATTTTAAATTTTGTTTTTTTATTCGGCAGGCAAATAAATATTGGAATAGAAGGCCACTGGATGTAATATTCCATGATCATTGTAGTGGGAAATAACTCCACCTGATATGCAACTTGAGAGATCAGTTTCTAAAACAATGTCTTTTTTGTGGTCGAAGAGGGCCAGCACTGATTCAATCGAAAACACTTACCATAGTTTGGAGAATTATTTTTACTGTTTCTGTTTCCAGCAGATCGTATTAGCTTTTTCGAGTGTTGGGTTAGCGGTTGTACTACCCAACTGTTAATCCATACGAATGATAAGTAGAAATTGACGAAGCACCAAAATGGTAGGACTTGTTTAAATTGCTTCAGTGCTTCTCAATTTTCAACTGCATGGACATTGCCTGGATCCATTCTGAGTGCGTTTCCTGTGGCAATTTACCCTAGGTATGTCACTTCTTCCATTTGGAACTCATATTGTTCAGATTTTATCTAGACAATAGATATCTTGTATGAGGTCATGATTTCCCTGAAGTGTACCTGGTGCTCCCTTGGATTATCGCTGGATATACAGAAGTTGTCCAATATTAGCATACAGAGGATGTCCAAGAAAGGTCATAGTGTATTGTTGATCAATTCTTGGGATGATGCTAGAGCATTGGTGAGTTCGAAGGGCATAACTAAGGTTTGAAAGAGTCCATAGCAGGTTCTACTGACTGTTTTCCATTCCTCACCCTGTGTGATTCTAATCATATTATATATGCAGGGACATCTTACTTGATATAGTTGCAGGCCTTTGACAGTCTTGGTAAAGTTTGCTAGACCAATAGCAGGGGGTACCAGATTTCAATAATTTCCTGAATTAAATCATGGTAGTCAACACAGAGTCTTAGATCTCGACCTGGTTTTGGAGCAACAAGTATTGGAGTTCTGCAGTGTGATGAAGATGACCGGATGAAGCACTTGGACATATTAATGTGTATCAACTCCTTTGAGACTAGTAGCTCATCTTGAGATAAGCGGTAGGCAAGTCGAAATGGTGGGGTGAATCCATGTTCCAGTGGAATTTCATGATCATAGAATCGATGCGGTGGTAATGTTTCTGCAACTACCTTGCGGCACAGGTGGAGAAACTTGTGCTATTGCTTGGAAATAACTTCTTCTAAGGGCGTTTGCTGCAGACCCATTATGCCCAGGGCTTTGTTGCTTTCATACAACATAACAGAGTAAGCCTTGAGCGCCTGCATTTGTAATCATCTCATAACAGGTGATACGGCTACTGCAAAGTTGCCTATCTTAGGTTTCTCGGGATCCACTGTTGTTTCCATACGATTGCTTCACACCCATATGCTCGAGTGGTGTTGGCAGTGTCGCTTGCAATAACTGCTTTCAAAACTGATTGTTTGTGATTGAGATTAAACTGTTACATCATAAAGCTGCAATTATTGAAATCCTGATACAATTGCATAATGTTCGAATTTTGTTATGGACACTGGTACATGCTCATGATTTGAGTGTACTCCTATGATTAACTTGGCCCTAGTCATAATTGCTCTGGATTTGCTGAGCCTTCCATTGATAACCTCTAACTCACATAATTCTCGCTAGTGTTTCACTTCTAACTGGTGATGGTAAGCACAGTCAATTTCCACAAATGATATTGCTGTGGCTGCGCAGTCAAATAAAGCGTGTGTATGAATTACAGTATCTCTGATTTTTTGCGAACAATTTATAATGAGATGCATACTTTCCATTCAAGAAAGCTTAATTCTGTATTACTCATTGAAAATTGGGACATTCCAAACCAGGCTTACTAACTGTAGGTAATGGAAATTTATGCCCAGCACAATAGTCATCTTTCTTGCACTGGCCTAAACTTTTCCTGACTCCATTTGACTTTTTTTTCCTTTCTCCTGATCTTAACTTTCATCAAACTGATTGATTGGCACCTGTTCTGAGGCAGCGTTTAACTTCCTTGGATACAATGCGACAAAGTGCCTGCTATGTCTGGAGTACATACAAAGTCGTCTATCCCCATCTCGCTGTCTCTCTCATATAATAATGTTCATTTCTTTGATCGCAGAGATGTCCATTGGAGCGGGGCTATAATCTCCCGCAACTGTCCTTGCAGGTACTGTTTTCCGGGTCAATGGGGCGGGTGTATTCTTGTTCTCTGGTTGCTTGAACCCTCTACTTTACCGTCCTAATCATCATTCTGCGGGTCGGGCTCGGATTTTTACATCATGTTTACAGCTCATTAGGACGATATGGATTAGTATTTCTGGGACGTTGCAGTGTGGCAGCGAGTCCTTCAATTTATTGGTAAGACCAGGTCGTAAAACTTTTCATTGTACTTCTTGGTTCCAGTTGATGTCAGTTACCCATTGTTGAAACTCAGCATAATGATGAGAGAACTTTCTATCGCGTTGCGGCAGTTTCGATGGATCTCTTTCCAGTGAGGCTTGTTGATTCTGACCACAGAATAATGTTCGGCCCATTGGTAAAATAGTTAATAGGTTTCTGAGTTTGACATGTCCTGTAATCTCGTTGATGAATGGTTGGATTTATGCATACACTACTCCATCCTATATATTGGCTGCATATTTCATCTTCCTCTGTTCATCAGAAAACATTCTTTGTTCATCTGCAATCATGGGTGCTGGTTCGGTGGTCCATTCCTACAGGGCTTGCCAACCAACCGCTACACAATGTATTACGTCACTCTCCCAGTGATTTCAATTTCGCTGATTTTTTCCATTATTCTGATTATCTATTAACGCCAACACCCTGTCTATTTGGTCTTGATATCTTCTAATTTCTCCTCCCTGGACTGATTGTTGTTCTTGCACAGCTTCCAGATCTTGTCAGAATTTTGTGTTGTTTGTTGAAATCCATGCAGTTAGTTCCACTCTGACATCTGTGATTTGGTTTCGTAAGTCGACCTGTATCCATTCCGGTGTGACTTACCTTGAACTTTGGTGCAGGGTGATTAACTGATTGTGTTTGCTTTTCTTTTATTCGAGTGACTGCACATGTGCCTGTTAATTTATATTCACCGCTTCTTTCTGGCTGGTCATTGCTGATAGCATGAGCCTAGCTGCTTATTTTGCATATTCCATGAGTCCTACGGGCATTAATTCTGATAAATTCATGGTTTATATTGTTCCTAGATTCATCTGGTCGCCAATTTGAAATGTTATATCCATTACGACAACCTGGGATCCTGATTCAAACTCGATTTTCACAGTCTGTGAATGGTGATTGATGCTGCTATTTATTTATCCTCCAGCCGAAATTTTGTGCAACTTCAAGGCACATGTTACATAAATGACTCCAGGTATCACCATTTCCAACGTATTCAGCAATCGTTGTCACAAGGAATATCAAACTGAATACAATTTTTGGGCTCACAATACATTAACGCATTGCTAAATACCGGGGCAAAATGATTTTGATACTGAACATCCAAAGTGAACAATGAATGCACATGCTTTCTTTTATACAGTTGAAAAATGTATCAATTTGTTCGGTCTTCCAATTGCCAGCTGGGCCGTCAAGCCATCTGTATGGTGTTTGGCAGGTGCAGTGGATTGTGGGAGTCTGATAAAAGAATCCAATTCTGCTAATTCGTTGGACTGTGGTAAGGCTCCCTCCCTATATGAACAATAAAAGATATAAAGCAGTGGCATGTGCTTTCTCTCATTTGTAAAAATAGTTGGCATGTCTGCAAAAGCTCCAAACACATATATTACACATATGTTACCAAGAACTCAGTATAATCAATTGGATTTGGAAGTTGCCCACTAATAAGAACATGGTGCAACGAATATTACTGTGTTGGTGTAAAAAAAATAACAATCCTTTCGTTATGGATTGTGGCACATAAATTAAAATTATAACCAGTGAAATGGAATTTGGATTTGTGCTTTTGTCAGATTTCAGGCCTCCGGGTGTCTAGTGTTCCGGGCTCAGGGCACAAGGGGATATAACAACAGAAAGTGTTGGACCTAGCAGATTCACATTGGGGTCATAAACAATCACCCACAATTTCTACGATTACATGTTATCGGTCATCACAAATCTCGAATGCCAGAGCCCATTGTTTTGAACAGCTAGCAAACTACCACCCCAAATATTGATAAGCAGCGACAGCTAGTCAATGGCTGATTGCATTTCGGTTCAAAATGGCCAATAATAAAAGTACCGCCAACGCGCAGTGGCATGGCATTGGCCGTGAAGCAGACTCTCACCGATAACAAATAGTCAACCTGTACACAGTGCAATGGTGCCAGCCAAGAGTGAACGACTGCCAGATGCCTGAGAATATGTACTGACTTGGAAAAATGAAGCTACTCTCTCTCGACTGAATCCTATTCGTTTGGATGTCATGAAATCAAAATGATACCACTGGTCTGGGGGCCCACACCCGCAAGCTCGATGTCCTAAAGGATGCTGACAGTTGGAGTATTATTTGATGATAATCATTACGATAGAGGATTGAGAGTTGGAGGACCCTGGGGGTTGCAAATGAGCGGACATTGTTTCAAAGATGCGGCAGTTGTAGAGTACAGCGTAGATAGAAGTATTTGTTACAGTGAAGTTGAAGGTATAAATACCATCGGTTCCTCCAAGGTAGAATGGCATCAACCTTCTCAGCCAAGGGCACAAGCCGTAACATCATAGGTATTGAAAAGCTATTCTTTGTGTGCAGATTCTCTTAGTGATTTTACATCCAGAGGAAACCATACAATGTATGTTTGAAGCAATTTCCGAATCAAGTACGGATACTACTGTGACCGGGTGAACCTAATGCGAATCTCCCGGTGTTACAGAAAACTAGCAGGGCTAAAGATTCAAAAATTGTCTATTGTTAAAGAGCAAGGAATGTATCCAATGTAGACACAAGTTCGGCCGAAAAAGTTCCTACTGCCAGAGGCGCTAAAGTGCTGGGATTTTGTATTAGTGGTGGAGTTATTTCGACCAAGTGGCTAGTGCCGGATGTGAGCTTAATAAAGCCCAGCTTTACAGCTCTACATCAGATATCACTCGGATCTCTGGATTTGGTGTTCTTTCTTCTTGGTATATAAGCCAGCTCTTTTCTCTTGTCTTTGTACGATAGACAATTAAAAACCTCAGTCTACCGTCCAGTTGTTCTCATCATCCAAAAGACTCAATGCAGAATCACCGAATGTGAATCAAGTGAAAGCAGAAGCTGATTCTATTGCTTTGTAGACTAAAGAAAGGGCGAAGAAAGAAACTTATTGTCCACTGAATGCCTGCCTTATATATAGCAATTTCATCCATGATCCATTGGTTCTATAAAACATCTAAACTCCTGCTATTGTTGTTCATCACCTTCACACTATTCTTACTCCTTCCGTGAAGCTTGATTCTTCTCATTCAAAACCCGTTTTCTTATATTCCAATACAGATTTCATTCTCGTAGTACATAAGCCTCAGTTCAAAACCTCATTCCATTTGTGTTGTGCTTAAGCCTCCATTTGGAACATGATTACATTCTGGTCCTGCTTGACCTGGGTATGAATTCTGATTTTATTGTCATTTTGTATCTTACATTATATTACACTCTGATCATCACACCACTGTCAATTGTCACATAGCACAACCATGACACAGGGTACAGGAGTGACTGCTCTATATTGAGGCTGCTGTGTGGATGCAGGCTATGTCACTACCAATATATGCTTGTTGGATATCCCAGATGTCATTGTCTCTGTCGGTGACAGGTTCTCTGGACCTCACTTTGCCAATAGTTGTGATGATTCAGTGAGGAGATGAAAATTGAGTTCAGGAGCAGCTTAAATAGAAACCACTACTCAGGCACTATGTGCTTGATTGCATGATCGGTTACTAGGCTGTTGGCAGTTAAGCCTCGAAATATATTATGTTGTCCAATATCAATGGTCCCAACTCCTGCCGAGGGTAGCCCAACAATATCTATAATGGAAAAGCCTGTTTCAGGTTGTGTCATAATGATTTTGATATATATACTACTACCTACCAAATATACTTTCTAGGTAAATTAATAATAATTGAATGTTTTAACAATGAAAGATTCCTAGGCATGAAAAGAAAAAAAACATATACAAAAGGGGAAGTCTTGCAGTCGAAATAATGATGACTATTTCACACCAAATTGTTGGCAGAAAGTAAAAATATGTGAACAATCAAGCAAGTTGTCAAGTGAATGCTGCACTTGAAATAGATGACACAGGCTCCAAGTGCAGAAATGCAGATATATTGAGCGATTTGTATACTTTGGAAATGGAAGAAACAGATGATTGTAAATTTGGTCAATGATTCAACCAGTTCAGCAATGGACCAGTCCGGACCGGGTCCGTCCAAGTCCAGTCCAATCCAGTCCGAGTAATTTTTGGACTGGGATCGGACCAATCCCCAATTTTTCTGGACCTGGACTGAACTGGCCTGGAGTGATTTCGACCAGTCCACTCGGGCCAAATCGGCCCGAATACGTTTGGAGTTACCAATATACTGAGTCCCCAATAGACTCCTCATAACGATTGCTCACTTGCCATCCGCCACTCACTATGCACCATTCACCACACCACAGTGATATACTGAGTTACCAAATATATTCTGCTTCTAGATTTTAATAACATTCTACAATCCAGCAGCTATTTTCAACGTAGCCGCTTCTTTTGCTCACTGTTTTAATCAATCTTCATCACTAGGTCATCTCATTCACTGCCGGATCTCAGTGGCAAAGAAGACTTTCTGTCTACGGAGGCTGAGTCCGAGTTCTCGCCAGGAGCTGGTTCTTTTGAGTTGAATTCTCAGGCTGTCTCCATCAGCCCAACATCAACCAATCCTCTTCCTCTGTCTCCCTCAAATGCCTTGAATTCATTGATTGCATCCACGTCCTCACCTGCTCCATACAGAAACAACCGCTTGACCTCTAATTCATGCTCATTATTCTATTTCTGGGTCTGGTGCAAACCAGTACTGGAAGTGCTGCTATTGTAAGTCTATTTCAATCAGAAAACTACCAGTGGTACTTATTTTTAAACAGGTTCGATGACGTATATGAGTGGAGATACAACGAAGCCAGCCCACCATTTAAAAATATACCATTCCAGTACCCTTGGAGTTCCATCTTGGCCAATTGTCTCCAGTATGATAATGTGGCGAAGTTCAATAAGCAGCAATTCAGCCAAAAGGTAGATGATGAAATGCTTCTGCTGTGGATCATCTATGCGAATATTCCCTTCTGTGTAATCTCTGAATTTTGCTTTTGTGGGGTTGCCTTGTTTGGACTGGTCCAGACCAAGCCTGTCAAATCCCAGACTGCCAGTCTGGGGCCCGGTCCAGTCCGACCTTCTGGTGGGACCGGACCGGACTGAGCCCTACCCCAGACCGGGTCCATCCGGACTGGTGTAATCATTGAATTTGGTTATGGTAGCCATTTTTGCAGGACAACATCCCTCTTTCTCGAAGTGGGCTAGTAGAGTTGTTATTTCCAAACCTGGCCAAGATGACTGCATCAGGCTTGAAATATAGTACCAGATTGACAATGAGTTGCATGTAAATATTTGTTGAGAAAAAGTGATTGCAAAGATATTATTCGGGAATGTGGAGAGGAAACAGCAATTGAATGATGAATATTTTGGTAGCAGAAATTACGAGTTGGCTATCAATTCAGTGAGTATTATGATTGACAGAAACCATCAAGTCTGGTAATACAGCAATATAGTGGGAATAAATGTTATGGTGATCAAATAGGCCGGACAGAACAGAGATATAGGATGGTTGGTGAATACAAGAGTTCTTCCAGACGGGGCGCAGTAACTGCAAAGCCATTCAGTGTACTGTATCTAGTGGTTAATGTTATTATACTTTTGTAGCTAGTGATATTTTCATCAGTAAATATATAACATGGCCAAATTTATAGAGACTCAAAATTAAACTCCAGATTTGTCACAGGTGGTCTTGCAAACAAAAAATTAATCTTGAATTTGCGTTGTTGATTGGATATGCTTCGGTCATTGAAATCATTAACCTTGTCACCAGATGAATATTTAGCACAATGATAATTTCTGTCAATCATCTTTGAAGTGATTCAGAATCAAGATAATGATATTTAACTGAAAGGTTGCGAGTAGGTTGCATCATTGACTATCTTGCGACACACAGGTAACCTGGGCCGTGCGCCATAGCCCACTCATAGCCAGGCCTCAAGGAGCAGCACGGAACCGCACCTTAAGTACCCGGCAGAACCTTCCATAACTGTCTCTGGCTCAAAAAAACTACTGTCCATTCCAAATGAACGTTCCAAAAACGAATCACTCCGGTCCGGACAACAACCCAGTACCAACCGACGAAAACCCATCCTTGATCTTTCTGCCAATGAAAACCATCCAAAACCCATCCTTAACCTTCCTACCAATGACAACCCATCGTTATCCTTTCTGCATTCACTTATAGACCAAATGACCGTCTCTTGATGTGACTGCTGCAGTAACCAATTGTATCCACCTTTCAGGTTGACCAATGGCTGTCAATCCGGTTCAGAGTATTAAAGCCACTTCATCCTGAACTGTAGGGTTTTGAACGAAGAGCCCTGATGCCCGAGGATTGCTTCCACTGAGTATTTCGGATCCATATCGGTCATCGTCCGTAATGGCGGAGGTGGCAGATATTCTCAGTCATAATCCAGGCGGTCTCGTTTCAAACAGAATACATTGAAGACATTAGTCATTTTCCAATGAGCAGGCGTATGCAACCTGACAGCATGGACACTGATGGCTTTGGTGATGCCAAACGGGCCACAGAATGTTGGTTGAAATTTCCTGGAGTCAAGATTTGACGACTGAGATTCGGTGAGATTTGCAAAGGCAATTGGGAGGAACTTGGTATCGAGATAAACTGTATCTACCACCTCGAAGTCGTGCATGCGGCGAGACTTATTCACCCCCAGAATGACCATTGTTTGCGCTTCCTCCAGCCAATCTCTTAGCAAGCACAGGTCTGACATCATCCGCTTGGGGAATTCTTCAGCTTCCAAGCAGACTTTTGACTGATGGTTGGAACTCGCAGTCAGTACGAGCAGGTCAATTGGTATTCTTAGCATGAAACCAATATCTGTCCGAAACGGAGACGACTTAAGCCACATATGGCACGGTGGGTTGAAAATAAATTTGGCCAGTAGAAGAAGACAGTTCAACTCCTTTGGGGGTTGCACTACATAAGCCTTAAGGTAATGATTGACGACTGCGTTCAGGTTCACTGTGTGGCCATCTATCTGCGGATAACAGGCGGTACTGTTGGGGCGTTATATGTCCAACTGGGCCGCAAGGGAGTCCCGGAAACCTCACATGATACGCATATTCCGATCAGTGATGATGTCATCCAGGATTTCTTTGTTTCGTACCCACATGTCCATGAAATATTTGGTGAACACTTCTGTAGTTGAATCTTTTTCCTTTGTTGCTTTCCATCGTACTCTCTTGGTTAGCAGATTGACCATTGCGATTATGCTGTTGTTGCCATCATGGACCGTCTCTGGAAGCTTGGAATTACAGTCAATATTGAGCGTGGGGACCGTGTCTCCAGAATCGGCAGCGGCTGCAGTTTGCTGTACAGAAGTTCATTGGAATGTTTCATACGATTGCATACGTCGCAACCCTGAACACATACACTGATTGATTCAGAATTCTGAGGCAAATTGAACCGCAATGCGATGCTTGCCGCCGTTTTTTGTGCTTCCTGGCGGCCGCCGCCAAGCGGAACGTTGTGAGCTTCTGAGATGAGATCACTCCGCATGTTCGATGGGATGCAGACTGTTACAGTGTCCCTGCGGAAAAGAACGCCATCGTCAAGATGAGATAGCCACACCCGCACTGTGTGTTTCGGATGGTGCTTCCCTTTCAAATGCCGAGTTGCCGCATTTTCGGCATTGTCGGTTATTTCGGCTTCCTCATGGAGAACATCATCAATTGGACGGAAATATGCGTTTTCAACCAGTAATCCACGTACCTCTTGCTTCCATTCCTCTGCACCAATGGCTTGAAGGTCCATGGTGTTCATGTTGATGGTGGCTACTGGGGTTGCTGAGGCTGGATGATGGATTCTGCTCAAGGCATCCGCCACAAGGTCTGGCCGCTCCTGAGAAGTATATGATCTAACAGTCAATCTGCTGAAGTTTGTCCAAGTGTCACCATTGGCAGCTGGAAAGCTGCTTCTGGCTTAGGATATGCTGAAGCGACGCGTGATCTGTATATACTGACGTGTGTTGACTGCCAAGGTAAGGCTCCCAGTGGGTTCAGTTGTTGTGGATTACCAATACCTGGCGGTCATACTGTGCATACCACATATCGACGTCGTGTAATTTTCAAGAGAATAAGCCAAGTGGGCGCTCCACCAGCTGGCCCTCGGTTCCCCGTGGTTGCTTTTGAGCCAGAACACCTCCAATCGCCACATCTGACGCATCAGTGAACAGAATATGGTCACGCTCAGCATCACGTAGTGCCAGCAGTGCAGCAGACGCTAATGCTCTGCAAATATCGTCAATGTTGGGCTGGTGTTTTGGCAGCAACCGAAACATACATTTTTTGGTTGTCAATGTGTATAAATCTGTGGTCTGGTGCTCAGATTTGTATACAACTTTTGTATTGTACCTTGCCAACCTCAGGAATGATCGAAGCTAGGTTGAAGTCAACGGCACTGGTCAGTCTGTCGTGGATGTGATTTGATTATCCCCTGTGTGAATTGAATTCGAGTTGACCTTGAAACCAACAATGAAGTTTCTGTGGCTGCAAAAACGTACTTTCACCCGTTCAACCGGAAACCCGTTGCTCTGATTGCCAGCAGAATAGTGTCACTCTGCAGCATATATTCAGTTAGATTGCCAGAGAAAATTAGATTGTGATCTAGGTAAACACTTGAACATTTCCTATACTGGCGTAAAATTCGATGGATAACGCGCATAAACGCTGAGGGTGGGTTGGCCAGCCAAAACGGAATTACACTCCACACGTAGAATTCATCCGGAGCAACAAATGCCGTTCTATGCCTGTCATACGGATGTATGCGCAACTGATTGTAATCACTAGCCAGGTCAAGCTTTGTAAACTCCCTGGATGTGTGCAGCCAATTGATGAGATCTTCAATTGGGGGCAGTGGGTATGGGTCTTTGGTGGTGATTGAATTTAAGCATCAGTAATCGACACACATCCCAAGTTCTGAGCCATCCGGTTTCTTAACACAAATTACCAGGGCTGCAAAACGGGATTGACTGTCAGTAACCTAGCCATTGGCAAGCAACTTGGCAATTTGGATTGTGACTTCCGCGCATTGCAAGTCTGACATCTGATATGGCCGGTCGTGGGTGGCTTTCCTGCCACGGAAGTATCTATGCGGAAGTCATGTCTCAAGGCTGCAGGAACTCCCGTTGGCTGTTGGAAGAGCTCTGCAAATATCATCCCAACTCGTAAACCCCATGATTGGAGGTCTGCAGGCTTGTGCGGAGTCGGGTCCACCTCTGCCTCCATGATTTTGTTGACCAGTTCTCAGATATTGGCTATAAACATTTCATATGACTTGCACTTGGCAATGATGGATACAGACACCATATTAATTGCCGATCTACAAGCCACTGTTCTGCAGTGCGCACGATCTTCTTTCTGCCATTCTTTGCAATGTTGTTGCGCTGCAAACGATGTTGTGATGATTGGTGATGGAAGGCGAGAGCCTTGTTGCAAAACAGTCAAATCGGGTTCCAGCATGTGTAGAGTATTAGTTTTACCGTCCATGAGGTGTAAATTGACGGCCATCCAGTGTTTACCGAGAATTTGATCAAAGATGCCTCCCAAGTCATCAACTGTGTACTAACCAGAATGGTCAACCAGATTGCCAGTTACGTTTCTTATTGACGCATTGAGCCAAACTTGCCATCTATTATACTCTGGCTGCTCTTCCGCTGTGACAGAGACTTTCATGCACCTGCAACATCGACGTTTTGGACGTAGGGAATTGGCATGAGCGGTATCAACATAACGATGAGAGGAGCCCCAATTACATCAGGAATATGCTGAACGAATTTTGTCATTGGAGGTTGAAACAAAACAGTTAAAACGTAGTAGGTCAGAGTTAGATGGAGAATCAGATATCTCATCATTTGTCAGGCTGCCCAAGTACAATTGTTCATGCCGTATGTGCTTCTCTTTGGCTGTATCTATTTCCTCTCTTTTTTGAACTTGTCCAATAACCGTCTGGGTAGTAAGACATTGTATTACTACTCCCGCTTGTTGGTTCCTGGGGCCTCATCTGCTTCAATTGTATCCTCCTCCACCGCCGATGACACATCGTCGTTTTTGATTATGGTGTCCCTGGTGGTCTGAATATTAGTGATGTTCCCGCTTGTAGACCAGGTTGAACCACCCTGTACCCCACAACAATTCTGATTGCGATCACAACCTCCATCCCATCTACCACGGTTCCCGAAACGTTTGGCACGGAAATCTTGACATTGCCCACACCTGTCTGGGGTTGCACAATTATGTGCATTATGTCGGAAACCGCTACAACAATTACACCTGGTATTGGAGTCAGCTACAGTGAGGTCCATCAGCTCAGAACCAGTAGGCATTGGAGTGTTAGATGGGACGAAATTGATTGGCGTAGCTGCAATAGCTGGATGGGAAGTGGTACGTTCTGAAAAATTTCCGACCCACTCCATGGCATCGGCCAACATGAAAGGTGTTTCAGGCTGGAGTTTGTATTGCATGCGGGCTGAAACAACGATCTGAACTGCTATTCCCGAATGTAGCTTGGAGGAGTACTCATTGTACAGGGGATCGTCGCATGTGATTGTAGTCACATTTTGCAATATACCAATTAGTGGAGAGAATCGCGTGTTGAAGCACGTGACATCTCCTTTCGAGAAGTGTATGGCATCGATGTCTTTTCGCACTGCAGTAATGGCGACTTCTGGGGGCAATCGATGGCGAAAAGTGGATTGCACTGGGGTCCCAGCCATACATTCATACGATCTGTTTGCGGGAGGGATGATCGTGACACTTTGGGGATGGATTCAATGTGTAAACCAACTGTACGCCTCTGGGTCAATGAACCGCCAGACCGAATCGATGCTCATATCCGACTCTGTGGTACCCATTGCCGCTCCACCTTGCCGTACCCAATGCTCGACCTTGCGATGGAATTGATTGAAAGTCTCCCACTTGACGTCACCGGTGAAGAGTCGAGGCTGATGCTGTTAATGGTGAGATAGACAAAGCCTTTCCTCCGCCGGAATTGACGCCACTGACCCCAAGATTTGCCGTAAGTTGTATCATTGTGTCCAATTGACCGGGACACAACTCAAACTCTGTCAGTTCGTCGTGTCGCGCGGTGATGACGTTGACCAGCTGGGCCTCAAGGGATAGTAAGTAATTGGTCAAATGTCAGAGATCATTGGTTTGGGTGGTGTAGGATTGGGAGATTGTGGAACAGAAGTCGGTTACTCTTTGACGACTAATAGCCATAATATCCGCTGTAGCTGCATCTGGGGGTGCACAAGCAGCTCCTGGGAAACATTGGATCAGGCCATCATCATTGTCGGCTTCCGGAACTGGCAAGCCCAAACCTTCGCCTTCCATTCTTATGATTATGGAACATTTTATAAAATTTACAATGCTACACCAATTAAGGCCAGAACACAATGCCGGCCAACCAGAATACATTGCGTAAAGCTTAATGCTGTAGGACGTGGAATTCAATTGATTGTTTGTGTAGGCGCGGGATCAATGTCGCTTGGTTGTGTGTTTGTAGGCGTCGAATCTACATCGCGTTGAGTCTCTTCGAGACACACCCACCAAACGTTCTGCCACACCTATCCTTCGCGACATCACGGAGTTGTGAGGTGCCGACGGTCGTAGGGTGAAGAGAGAACAGATTTTTGAGAAGTTGCTACCAATCGAGAGGTCGCAAGAAGGTTGCTTCATCGACTAGCTAGCGTCACACAGATAACCTAGGCCATGAACTATAGCCATGTCCTTGGTGGGCCGCACGGAGCTGCACGGAACCCCACCTTCATTACTCGGCGGAACCACCCACACTGTATTCTTTGTGTACTCTGGATTCTATACCTCAAGGCATTTTTGAATGGGTACTGAGCATTATGCTAGCAAAATATGCCCCTCAGGTTGCGGAAGTAATCTTCACCCAAACATATATCGCAAACAATATTGAAACACTACAACAGTGTAACCACGATAAGAAATGATTTCAATTCAATTCCCACTTGTGATGAATATCCATCACGAAATTGATAACGAGAGATGTTGTATCAGGTAACAATCTACTGTTACGCCGGATGTTGATAGGTGTGAGATCATTCATGTATCGATGACTATTGGATACAGTGGAAAATTCAAGGCAAGTGGGAACACATTAATGACGATTGCCATGATGTGGTAGGCTCGCCATCTCGGCAACATTTCAACAAGAACAACAATCTTTATCAATTATCCTTCAAAAACGCAAACAAACCTATCCACAAGCAGCCCAACAATCACTCACACAACATCCAGATAATACCTGTGGAGCAAGCAAATATGTCACAAATGATTCTAGTCGACTGTACAACCATCAACCATGAGGATGTCTTTACAGCAGCCAATGAGATGAAGGACAATATATCCTAATTGGTCAGTGTACCTGCAAGGCCAATCAAAAATCAGATTGGCCCATCAAACAAACAAATTATGGCCCAAGCCAACTGACTCTCAGAACTAATAGTGGGCAGGAAGACAGTTCAACAAGATAAAACATACATGTATCAAGAGCTGACGTTAACACAACAATGAGCCAGATACGTCAAGCATGTGTGCCGATTTGTCCTGCTTGCCAAAATCTCAGATGTAGAACAACAATTGGTAAACAACGGACCAATAGAGCGAGATACCTTGACACAAGCCCTCGGAGATGGGGAGCAACAATTATGAGTAGCAGAAGTAGAAAGAAACAAATATGGGAATCAGGTCAAAACAGTTCTGGTGTTTGCAGAAAATGGTGGTAATAATTGAGGAACAGCTGACGCAAATGTTGGCCATAAGGGCAGTAATATCCTTCGATTGGCAGGAACAGACAGAAGTAAACTCCGATAATGGGAGGTCAAGTGTACATTGAAACAAAATGATGATTCACAGTGATTGTATGATAATAAGGCTCATATGAGATATGCAGTCAACATATTGGGGCAATTGCCCTCCACCAACTGAAACCATAGTGTGACCAATTAATAGGCAACGTCAAAGTGGACAGCCTTCGGACTTTCTCAGACAAGCAACAACTAGCCTTTGGAGATCAGGATATCCAAGCACCAAAGGAAAGAGAACTTGACAACATATGACAAAAAGACACAGAGTTCACCCTTAAAATTGCAGAGTTCCATTGATTTGAGCCAAATGTGAGCTGGAACACTACAGCCAAACGAAACACCGTAAGAAGAACCTCATCAGATGAACTCAAACACTTCCAATAACAAACAGCGAGCCTCAAGGACTGCCACGTATTCGTCAAGCTATGTTCAAACAGAGTCTCCAACATAGGAGCCTGTGAGGAAGAATGAAGCTCAGTAAGATGAACAGGAAGGTCAAAGAAACCTGAAACAATGAACAACACCACATCTGCCCCAAAGATGGCCTCTGATGGAATTGTAGCTGGATACAATTGTTCCACACCCAAGGATCTTTGTGAATAATAATCCCTTCAGTGGAACAAAAGAGATGAAGGGAAAGAGGGTATTGTATGTACAGTGGAAATTCGAAGCATTGGGAAGCCAATTGCCTAATGAAATTCATGGCAGTAATGGAACAATTCGAAATCAATTACTTGAAGGAGAATGTCAATTCAGAATTGGGCAAGAAGTAGGCAGTGGAATCGGGAAATATCATACTAGGGCTATGCCAATGGCCAGTAGCCTGGGCTAGAATCTGCTGTGTCAGCAAATGTTTTGTAAATTTTTTGATTTCACAGTTCTCAATAACCAATGTGGAAATAAAAGATGCCTCAATGGAAAGCATGTACCTTGTCATGAAATGTTGTCCCAAAATGAGAGTCAAATCAGTTAACACCCACGCGTTAATGGACTGAGAAACCACAGTAATAATATTTGTTCATAAAGATTTTGTTCGCCATTATCAGTTGGAAGAAAAAAGACGAGGACAATCATGAAAAGTGAAATCAATTGATGGAACACCCATCGAATCAGGAACCATTATGACCATAGCAAATTATACATTCAAATAAATGAATATCCAGAGCAGCTGCCAGCATTCATTCTGAACTTAGCTAACTACACCATATGTCTAGGACTCCCACGGCTGAAACTTCATGATGTCACAATCAAATTCCAAAAAAAGGAAATTGGCTTTGAAAGTAACTACTATCACAACACTGCCAACATCGGTCCCGCATATAGATATGGGGAGATTATATGGAAGAAAAAATAATTGTGACAAACCAAAGGTGAATATCTGCGCTGTAGCAGCAACCCTTTTTAAATGAGGAAACAAGAAGGAGATATTGAAGATATACATGGAATCTCTGTAGAACATGAAAATGGCCATTCGTGTTGAGAATCGTCAGCAGAAACCACTGCAGCAGCTGATAGCAAAGAAATACCATGAGTTTCTTCCATTATTCAACATGGTTGTTTGGAAGCTACTACCTGCCTACGGACCATACAACCAGAAGATTAAACATCCGCATGGATTCATTCCACCATTTGGGCCAATCTACAGCCAATCGTGGGAAGAACTTGAGGTACTAAAGCACTAGATAGAAAAAAAACAATCAAAAGTATTCATTGGATCATCATCATCACCATATACAGCTCCAGTACTGTTTGTACCATAACCCAATGGGGGGCTGAAATTAGGAGTGGACTATTGAGGACTGAATAAAGGAACAATGAAAAACTGTTACCCATTTCCACTAATTGAGGAGAAATTTCTTCAGCTAACAAATCCACCAATCTATACTAAGCTGTATATATGAAACACCTATAATATGATCAGATTTGCAGAAGGAGACGAACAGACAACAGTCTTCAGAACTGGATATAGTGAATTTGAGTCATTAGTAATGCCGTTCATATTAACTATCCCAGCAGCATTCTTCCAAGAGTTTATCAAAGATATACTACAACTATTTCTGAATGAAATCTGCCCCGGTTTTTTTAGATGATAACTGTATTTACAGTATCCATATAACAGAACATAAGAAAAACATCCAAGCAGTTATGCAAGTAACCTAGTAGGCAGGATTGTACAGGAAGTAAGAGAAATACGAGTTTCAACAGGACCAAGCGAGATATATTTGTGACTAGCAGCATAAGTTATTATAATTTGGACGGATCCTAAGAAAGTACAAGCTGTCAGAGAATGGAACGCACCAAGTGCACTCAAATAAGTGCAGGCATTGCTGGGATTCACCAAGTTATATTAAAGATTCGTTGCGAACTATAGCCAGATAGTACAACCACTAACCAAACCGACAAACAAGCGAAAATCATTTCCCTAGCGACCAGATCATAACAGACCATTCTCTGAGTAAAAATGAGCCTGCACACAAGTGACAATATTGTTCCATTTCAACTATGATTGAATGATTGTGCCGGATACTGAAGCTTCGAACTATGTGCCCCCAGGGGAACAATTACAACATCACGACCAAGGAATTCTCTATTGTGTGGAGAATTTCTCCAAAACATATCAACCAGCAGAGGAAAACTATAAAATCTATGACCATCAAATGGGAGGAATAGTCAAAAGTTGCAAACAATAGACGCCGCAATGCGAAGGCTCAGAGCACCTGATCATGATACTGATATACAACAAGAATTTGGAATATTTCATAATGTCAAAACTTCTCATTAGGAGATGAATTCAATGGTCAGAATTCCTATCAAAATTGAAAATTTTGATTACATACCAACCAGGAAAATAAGGCTAGAAGGCCAATGCATTTATCTGAATGGCAGGAGATATTCCGCCAACAGGGGGGGCGGAAAAAATGCAATAAGTTATGTACAAAACGGAAAATCTTGAGAGCGAATGATGAAATACATCTATTGCATCATTCACGCAGGTGGGGAACCTGGAGGATTAACAACAGTATGGAATTGTGTTCTGAATGTCTGTCAATCAAGTCTTGAAGAAAGCAATGGAGGAGTCTGTGCGCATGCTGTCCAAACGCACAAAACAACCAATGAGGAAACGATCCTCTTAATCACAACATATCATGATTCTCCAGTAGCAGGTCACCAAGGGAGAGCGAAAACGTTTGAGCTCTTATAAAATAATTATTACTGGCAAGCATTGGGACAAGATAGAAATAGATCAATCCGAAACTGAGATACCTGCCAATGCTGAAAACCCGAAAATATGAAAACGGATGGATGGCTCAAACCAATGGTCGTACCCCAACGAATACAGAGAGATTTGAACATGGACTGTACAGTAACGTATTTTACTGGGTAACTGGCACTGACGGGCAATTGCACCACCCGCAGGTGACCTTCATTAAGTCAAATGACTGCTCTTAACCCCTCCCCCTGAACGTGTAACTACTGGAGGATGACCATTGACCCCATATCCCCTGGTTCTATTTTCATGGGCATCAACTGGGCACTGCATACTTCCAACATATAACACAGAACCCTCCTCCCCTCACATGTCGCATTATCCCACCCCCTCCATCCGTGATACCTTCTTCTTCATCCTTCCAATCACCGAAAAAACTTGAATCAATCCTCTTTGAACCTACACCCTGCTTTTCCGCATGTTTGGACCCTTTGAGTCCGTTTCCTACAGGTACTGCTTGAGCTGCAGCCACATCATGGAGCTTTTTGATTTTGCCTGTATTTTCTTGATCAATCCTCTGTGTCTCTTCACTGAGCTGAACAACATTCTCAGCGGTATGCATACGAGATTTACCAAGATGGCACGAATCTTTAGCTTCAGCTGCAGTTGTATCCTTGGCCCCAGAATGAAGAATCTCACAATTTCCTCATTCAATTCTTGGTCTGCAAGTGTGCCTGGGGCAGACCTTCCAAGATGACCTATGTGAGACATGAGCTTTAGACAAAAACGTGTTTGATGACTGACAAGGTGTAATGCACTACGCGCTAGTCTGCTAACGGCTCTGGGGTTTTGGGGAGATTTGCTTTGAGCAGCAGACGAAGATCCTGGCCGCATATCAGTCCAGGTGGTATTCGGTGATTGGGTTCTTGAAAACTTTGCATGAGGTCCCAGTAGCTTCACATACACTGAAAATGTTCTTGTATGTGTATCCTGTAGTGCTATCCCATGTGACAAGTCTAAGCGAAAAGTAAACTGAATAAATTGAGATTCTGGGGGTGTGTCAATTGTCCCTTCTTAATCGCATTACCTTATTTTCTCATCCACAAATCCAACTCATTGCTATAGCAGCATGATAATCCACCAAAGAGGCTGATATCCAATGGTATTAAGATATGTGTGGAGTGTTCTGGGAGGCAAATAGGGTGAATATCAGATTTTAAGCAAAAATCGAAAAACTGCCATGTCAAATGTGATCCATGTCCAACACAAACCCGAGTATGCGGCTGTTATTTGGTACTTCTGCAGTACGCAGCAGCAGGAGAACATTTTGGATGGTATCTATACATGAGCTGTGAACTTTTCGAAGTTCTTCTCCACCCATTCCAACTGTATTTCATTGTTGGTCCAGCCCTTTGATGTCCAAGCATAGGTAGCCTGCTCTGTAGCTTGAATCCCACTATACCATCCTTGTATATGCTCTCCACCGTTATACATATACTAGGGGGGTCTAATGTTATCAGCAGCTAATATACACTGCACAACTGGAACCATTTACCAGTGTTCATCCGTACTATCACGGTGATTCCTTCGGCCTCTATGGCAGATAACCTTGATATTCAAGTCCTGACCATGCATTAACCGCTTCTCATCCATATTTTAAATGTTCATTGAGCTTTCTAATGAGTTTTCCCATCGGCAATACCAGTTGTTAGTCAAAAATAGCGAAGTTTACTGAAATAGCTTGCTTGGCGGAAGAAGTTTCTCAGGATGACAGGGTCATTCTCATTTGCCCTCTGACAATCTAGGCACTGACTAAACATTCTAATAATTGCAAGATGATTGTTCAGAAAGCGAGTAATTTAGAGTTTGTAAAATTGGCGGCAATAGTGCGCAGGTAGTAGAGATATCGTAATATCCTTGATCATCGTTCCTTACAGTGCATGTCCCAGGTTCTTCAGAGCTTCATAAAATCTTGGAATTGATTTCGCTTGTTCTGGAGTGAGTAGCTGCTGTGTCTCATATTCAGTGCGGTGGGTCTGAGTCCCTCTGAGATAATTTCACTGGGTCGAAATGCAATGTGGTAAGTTGAGGCTGTTGCATGGATTGATGTCACTTCACCCGTAAGATACACACATTTGGCATGCTGGATGATAATTTCCTTGTCATCGGCTGGTTTTTTGTACTTAACTCCGCCCATGGTAGTGGTGCGGTGGTCAGCAGCAGTAATTTGAGTTCAGAAGTGGGGTAAATGTGAAACCCTGCTCAGGCGTTTGCAAAATTGATTGCATGATCGGTTACTGGGCCGTGGGCGGTCAGACGGAGAAAATCTTGAAGACAATTGGAATGCGCAGCATGTACTGCCATATAGGTCATAGTGGATATGATTTAATGATGAAACAGGTATTTTCATGCCGCACTATCGCAGATGGGAAGACGCTGAGATGAATGATCATTCAAAACTTATTCAAACTACAAGATTTTCCAGGCACCAAATTGTTGGACAGGAGACCCAAATTTGCCTCAAAAATCTGGAAACATATAGGTGAACGATGGGGAGTAAAATCCACCTTGACCACCGCATTTGATCTACAAACTGCTGGCCAAACAGAGAGAATCAGTCATATTGTTGAAAAGTACCTCAGAGTATTGATCCATTAGAACAGAAGAATTTGAAACAATCGCATCCGATGGCAGAATGTGCGTCAAAAATCATCTTTTCTGCATAATCAAACTGCTCACCATTCATCTAAAATCGTCGCTTCAACCCCATAATATTCATTGGTAAGTATCCAAAGCACAAAAATAATAATATTCAATTGATCAATTTGGCACAAATTACACATAAGGCAAACATAGTATCGATCAAATAAATGTTCCAATTTCAAGAGCACTTGCAATCAAATTGAAACAAGCAAACAAGTACAGCTGCGAAGGACAAGAGCCGCATGCAGTAGAATTTGTGCGAATCCACACCAGAAACATTATACCTCGAACAGACTGCAAGAACCAGAACATGGAATATATAGGCCTCTATACAATTCACGATGTTGTTAGTCCATAGGCTTACCAATTGCAACGTCCCAATGATATTCATATCCACTCAGTTTAACCAATTTGCAGACTATCAAACACAGCAAATGACCCATTTCCCAACCAAATTTTTCAATCACTGCCTCCAGTCATAGTCGACAGAGAAGAGAAGTACCAAGTTGAAAAGATCGATGATTCAAGGATATTCAACAGGCAACCCCAATATCTGGTAAAGTGGAAAAAATAGAATGAACACAGTTGGGAGCGAATAGCAAATGTTGACGTACTGCAGGCTATTGATATATTCCATACAGATCAATATGACTGGCCAGGATCAGCCAACTGATACACATTTGACACTTGAAATGGGAGCAACAGACACAATGGTATAAGATGTGGATCGATTACTGAAGACAGATGGATGAAGCAATGCATTGGTTTAAATAGCAAATTGGTTTCTGCATTCAAGGAATAGGGATCAAGTTTCCAAATGAAGGAACAGGTTTGAAGGGAAGGGAATGTGATGATAAATTATTGCCAATGATACTTGGAAGACAACGATGTAGCGACAAACGTATGAGCGCATCTGTTGTAGACGTGGTGTTCAAAGTTGAATGAAGTTTGAACATATATTGAACTAGTGTGTAAAGGTCACAATGGTCACGTTGATTGTATATCAGAAAGTGGATTCCGACGAGCATTGGTGGCTCTTGACTCGCTCTCTAGTCTACAAATCAATCAATAGCTTTGGTACCAACTGCTGCTCACTTCAGTTACTCTGAATGTCCAGTATCTGGTCCGACATGCAGTACTAGAATATCAGAGATGTTGGTCTGGTTTCATAACCCCTCGAACTCTGAATGCTGGAACCACGACAGGTCCATTTACCCACATGTTCATTGAACAAATCTCTGATGATAGTCTTTTTACTCTAATCATGAAGGCATTTCCTTAGCCCCGCAAGGAGACTATGTATGCCAACCAACCCTCCATAGATAGACTTATTTCTTTGCAGAGTATATGACACCTATGTCAATGGACAGGTTCACTCACAGAATGTATATACTTTGTTAATGCACTGCATTCATATATGGGCAAGCATGTATCCATACTCAGCTGGCCATATCCAGCTGAATTGAATCAATACATCTAATTTCAAATCCTTCAAATATTGAAACACACCATCCGTATCACAGTTGATGGTTGTATTATTCCCTTGCAGTTCAATCTTGAACTTTCAACCATAAATGGAATACAACTCTGCCTGGGCCCATTCAGATTCAAAAGCGACTGGGACTTAGCAAATACCCAACAAACGTGGGTGCAATCAGATTCCACTACCACTGATGATCACACCAATAATGCTGATGAAAGAACTCACATGATTCGACTGAACTGGATGCTGCGGCAGAAGGGGTTAATCAGGAAAAGGACATTACTAGCGAACCGGAATGGTTGGAGGAGAAGGATGTCAAGGCCGATGATGATATGGAAGTAGAGGATAATTGTCACGGTTGTGTCAAGGGAGGATCGGAGAAAGATGATGGATAAATGAAGACGATATGGTAATACGAGAGGAAACAGGTTTGGATGCACGGTATCAGGTTTTGCAGGAAGAAAACAGGTTTGGATGGAAGGAATCAGGTTTTGTGGGAAGAAAACAAGTTTGGATGGAAGGAATCCGGTTTTGATGGTTGGGTTGTAAATCTGGCATGATGGTTACGGCGTGAGCTATAGTTTGGAAGCGTTGCATACATAGTTGAACAGAGTTAGGATTTATTTTGGAACGAGTAAGCAAAAGTGACAATGGTCGCATTTGCGGTATATGAGGACAATGGATTTGCAGAGGATAGGGTTGGTCTTCACTTGTTCTCAATTCTACAAAACAATGAATACCTTCGACACAAATCTTGTTTCCCTTTGGTGATTGCGGAATTCGAGTGTCCAGTTTGTTACGCAATCCCCGCGATCACTGCACCTTCAGTTTGATATATATAACCCACAGAACTCCGAGCCTTGTAACCTTGACAGAAGAATGAGTGTAGAATCAATTCTACTGTTTATGATTGAGTATATGTGCCGTTAACATCACCAAATCGGCTGTGTATTTTGTCACTGTCCCGGCAACCCTCAGTGCCTGGTGTTTAAATCCATTGGCAATATCGAAAACCGGTTAATGGTACACAGTTTCTGGAGACACAATAGCGTAGTGTGCATCTGTAAATATCGACGAGAAAGAACCAATATATCAGAGTAACTGCAGGCATACGATAGCAACAAACCACAGCAATATTGAATCAACTTTTTTGACTTCGCTTGATGAACGACAAACCTGTTTTCTACAAAAACCCTTAAACACCTTTGATAGTATTGACGCTATCCTTACCGAAATCGAAAAACCCCTTGAAACCAATTTTTCGGTTGAACCACAAACAGCATCCCCCTGGAACAGTCATTGGTCCAAAGCCATATGCAACGAAGGAGGACTGCATATCAACGATCCAATTTTTAAGTTTTTTTACACTAAGTATTACAGTGTCCACGTCAATTGTCAGGACGAAGAACCCTGTTACTGCGAACATTATTGCGTAGGCACACATACAACAATCGGCAGAATAGTAGACGCTCAAAGGGGTAAATTAGAATCTACAGTTGAAGATGTATAGAGAATATAAACATTCAGATTTAGGGGGCAGATTACAACCAACGGAAGAAGAATAAAAGGATGGGAGTAGATCGAGGGTTACATCCGGCTCCTTTAGCAACTCCGGTCATGATTGTAATATCAAACAGTAAACAAGAAGTGTTTTTCTGGAAGATGGTCAATCTATTTTTGGATACCGAAATCGAAGCGGCCGTCCCACAAATCCAGGCAAACAACGACCAGCTGAAAGACCATGTGGAGAGTAGACCCCGTTCTTGTTGTACAGCCACCCATCTGCTTACAGCAGTCTCTCAACATCACTTTCAGGATGTCAGCAGAATCCTCGAGACCAACTCGTGATATTACACTGACCAGCGTGTTACAAATTCAATTGGAGAACATGGCAGTAAAAAATCCCCAGGCAATGAATGGAACACAGTTCAGAAACCACATCCAGAATATGCACAGCGGGGTAACAGCATTGGATCAACTTCCAACAACCAGCAGATTGAACAAATTGTTAACGAAACAGCAATGTGTGTGGAATACCCAAGAAAGAATATTGGAAGTGTCTGAACAAGGAAAAATGTTCTTCCCGGAGCGTGACAACTTGAAGCAATAGTGACACATTATACAGCAAACGTTAGAAATCAGGAAGAAAGCAACACACGAATGCAGTCATGGGGATCTAGTAGAACAGATTCGGAGTCTAGAACAACAACAGGAAGAAAGGAATCCATACCTGGCAGAATTGAGACAAGACCTGGAGGACACTCAAGCACAAATAGAAAAATTCAGGAACCTAGTAGAAGAGAATCAGGAACAGATCACCCAAACTTTAAGATTAACAGAAAGAAGGACGGGAGAAATGGAAGAAAGAGATGAGAAGAAAGAGAAGGTAAATGATATTCCCAGCTTCTCGGGAGAAGATAGAAAGGAACTCCGAGGATGGAAGGAGCAGTTGCCTTTACAGATTGTCGGAAAACCAAATACGTTCAACACCGATCGGAAGAAACTGACATATGCAGTCGATTCCTTGAAGGGAGTAGATCTCACACAGTCAATGCCGTGGTGTGACGAGATTTCTGGCGAAGTCAAACTTGATACCCTGAAAGACCTAGTTAACCTGCTAGATCTAGCCTTCTAAGACCAAGACAATGCAGCATCGGACAAGAGGGATCTGTTGAGACTCAAACATCGAAACTGCGAATTCTTACAGTACTACACTGAGTTCCAATGATACATGTCATACATCAAATAGAACCAAGATGCTCAAATGTACAGATTACGGAACAGGCCTGGAATGAAACTCAAGGACTGCCAAAAACATATTGAGGAACCTGACATTCTGGTTGAATACATCAAACTGTACTCAAACAGAGATTCACAGTTGAGAAGATGGGCACCAGAGAAGATGTCAGGAAAGCGGGAACGGTACAACCAGTATGACCCGATGATCAACACTACATCTGCCCCAGAAGTGATACTAGCAGGAAGAGTGGCAGGATACTTCGGCCCTCTACCATTGGAACTCCTGGTAGTCAAGGGAAGGAACATTACACCAGAAGAACGAAAGAGACACAGGGAAGGAGGATTGTGTATGTAATTTGAAGATAGCAGGCATTTTGTGGCATCATGTCTATGGAAGTTGAAAGCAGCATCAGGGCAAATGGAGGTAACACCTTTTAAGAAAGCAGCGAATAAAGGGGATGCAGATTCCAGAACAGGGAAAGCAAAAGAAGTTGGGTCAGGAAAATTTAGTCCAGTGCAATAAAGATGGCAGTTGAACTGGAAACGAAGCTCCTTTGTCAGTTAATACTAGTTTTGGTATTTCGAAGTTATCTATATCAAGCGCAGAATCAAAAGAGTCATGTATGGAAAGCAAACATCTCATCGTGAAATGCTCGCTGAAAATTGAAGACAAAATCATTGATATCCACCCATTGATTGACTGGAGAGCAACTGGAATAGCATTTATTGACAATGATTTTGTGCGCCAGAATCAATTAGAAGAAAGGGAGCCATATGAGTCATAGGAGTTGGAAGTTAGAGATGGAAGACCGATTGAATCAGGTACAATAACGACCATGGCTACAGTAGACCTAGGCATATGCGGACATCAGGAGCAGTTACCAGTGTTTGGTACAGAGTTACAGCATTACCCAATTGTACTTGGAGTACCATTGCTACTACTCCACGATCATACAGTCAAATTTCAGAAGAAAAGAATATAATTCGAAAGCCATTACTGTCAAAAACATTGTCAATATCATTCAAGTGTATGGATATGGAACAATTATATCAAGTAACGGAATCGGGCAAACCAAAACTGGATTTATACGTCATTGCAGCAAGTCCATTTATGAGACGTAACGAGATAGAGAAAGGCAAAGTGTACACGGTACTGTTATACAAAATCAATCGGGCCATGAGTTCATCCCACTCTTTGACAAAGTGATCGCTGAAAGGCTACCACCACATGAACTAAACGATCATAAGATCACACTACAGGACGGTTTTACTCCCCCTTTCGGACCAATTTATCGCCTGTCAAGTGAGGAATTACAGGTAATACTGGAGTAGATTGAAAAGAATTGTTGAACAGGATTTATCAGGTGATCGTTATTACCGTGTGGAGCCCCGCATATATTCGCACAGAAACCAAATGGAGGTCTACAGTCGGGCGTGGAATACCGGGGCTTGAACGAACGAACGATGCAATATTGATAATCATTGCTGCTGATCCAGGACTCACCACTAAGGTTGTCAAACGCCCAATGTTACAGCAAGCTGGACATCAAAAATGCCTAGAACACGATTCAAATTGCGGAAGGAGACGATTTCAAAACACCATTCAGAACCCACTCTGGTCGATTCGAGTAATTGGTCATGTTCATTGGACTTACAAATCCACTAGCATTCTTTCAGGAATTCATCAACAATAACCTTCGCCCCATTTTGGACATCTTCTGCACTGCATTCCTGGATTATATCCGTATCTGCAGTAATAACAAAATGGAATATACAGAGCATGTCAGGGCCGTCATGGCAACGCTCAAAGACGCTGGGCGGTAGTTGAAGGCCGACATGTGTGAATTTCACCACCCAGAGGGTGCACATCTGGGATTGATAGTTGTGGTAAATGGAATCAGAATGGATCCGGAAAAAGTAATGGCTGTCAATGAATGGGAAGCACACAGTAAACTGGCAGAGGTTGAGGCGTTTGAAGGATTTGACAACTTCTATCAGAGGTTTATAAAAAATATTGTAGGTTGGTCTAACCGTTGACAAAATTCACCAAAGAGCTGGTGCTGTTCAACTGGAGTCCCGATCAAAACCGCACGTTTGCAGAGCTGAAAGAAGCATATACAACAGCACCAGTTCTGGCACATTTCATTTATGAAAAAGAAATATTTCTGGAAACTGATGCATACAGCCACGTGTCAGTGCGAGTGATATCTCAATACAATGACCAAGGAATCCTCGACCCGATAGCGTTTTTCTGTAGGAAACATACAGACACAGAAGCGAGTTCTGAAATCTATGATCAATAATCGGGAGATATTGTTGAAAGTTTGGAACAATAGAGACCGGAATGCAGAGGGTCAGTAGACCCGATTGGGACTCTAACAGATCACAAAACCCTCGAATACTTTATGACGTCAAAGCTAATCAACCACTGACAAACCAGATGGTCAGAATTCCTGTCAAGATTCAAAATCAACTTCATCCACCACCCAGGAAAACAAGGTCAAAATCCCAACACACTGACTAGAATGCCAGGGAACATTTAGTGTTGGCAACGAACGGTAGGGATTCGTGAGAATTGATCAATCGGTTTGATTCATTCCAACTCAATCCTTGCCAAGATTTTTGCTCAAACCCCACCAAATTCAACACCTAATTTTGAACAAAAATAAGTATGCGAGTGCTTGTTCAATTGGCTCGATTTTTTTTTACCAGGTAGATAATTTCAAGCGCTACAAGATGAAAAAATATTCGAGCCGATCAGTCAAGAACTTGCTTACATCTTTTCAATCGAAATTCATTGGTTCGTGAACCGGTTGTGACGAACTGGAAGAAATTGGCAAATCTCGGATCACACTCGAATTGAATCCTTGCTCGGTTCAATCCGTCACGAACCGATTCGGTTTGTTGCCAACACTATGGTCATTCCTCCAAAAGGGGGGGCAGAAACACACCACTGATCTTCCTAAAGACGGTGAATCTTGAACAGAGAATTCAACAGGAATTGGTGGTAACATTTGCGGAGATGGTAAATGGGAATGCAGAAGAAGTCAATCCAGATGAATTGTGGAACAGAATGTGATACGTGTGGAATAGTTACCCATTCGGTAGCACTGAAGGTCTGCACACCAATGCCGCGTAAGTAATCAACAAAGAAGTGTTGGACAAACTTCAATTGAGAAAGAAACACCATGACATCCCAGCAGCAGAACATCCATGGCGAGCGAAAACCCTTGAATTACTCCAAAGGAATCATCAGTGGCAGTGAATGAGAATAGATGTGGATAGATACGTACGGAACTGCCATGTGTGTCAACGCAGCAAGGTAAGTCACCTGAGGATTCACGGATCGCTCAAAACACTGGAAGTACCCCAACAACTATGGACAAATTTGAGAATGGACATCGGGCGGGGTTGACCAGAAAGCAATCGGTACAACCCCGTGTGGGTAGTCGTTGATAGCTTGTCAAAAATAAACTATCTGGTGCCACGCTGGGATAATACAGAAGGGACAACACTGGGTGAAATGTTTATATGAGAAGTGTTCAAGTTGCATGGCTCACCAGACAGAATACAATCGGACATAGGATGCGAATTCGCTTTGGAGTTCTGGTGACATGTTTGTGCAAGACTTGGAACGGACCAAAGACTTTCAACCGTGTTTCACCGACAAACTGATGGCCGAACAGAACCAATGAATGCCATTATGGAACAGTATCTCAAAGCCTTTGTCCATTATTAACAGAACGAATGAACGCCATTATGGAACAGTATCTCAGAGCTTTTGTCAATTATCAACAGAACGACTGGACACAATGGGTATCCACGGCTGAGTTCGGGTAAAACAATCACGCCTCGGAAATATCACGATGGTCACAATTCTTTGGCAACTACGGGTTCGACCAAAGGATGACCATCAGTCAACATCCAGTTCAGAATGGAAACGATATCAGAGAATTAAACACAAACACTTTCTTGCAAAAAATGAAGTATATCTTTGAACAGATCAAAACTGAGATGACTCGGGCACAGGCTATCCAAGTAGAACAGGCGGACAAACATTGACAAGAGGGAGTGGATATCATGACTGGGGACTGAGGGTGGATGGATGCTATGAATATTGCAACTCAGCAAACAGGCGAGAAGTTAGATTTGAAAACTTTGGGACCTTACGAAAATACTGAAGATATCAGTCCATGCGCCTATTGTTTACAGTTATCCAAGGGCCTCAACATTCATGCAATACAAATAATCTGCCGTTTGAGCAAAGTTTCGGAGGATCCTTTACCAGGACAAATGGAATCAACACCACCTCCGGTTGTCGTGAACGGAGAAGAGGACTACGAAGTGGAATGTGTCAAAGATTCAAAGGATTTCGATGTCAATAGCAGTATTTGGTCGAGTGGAAGGGTTATGATGAAAGATGCTCGGAACTGGCAGATAATGTGCACAGACTTCAAGCCATTGATACATTACATGCAGAATACCCTGGCAAACCCGGTTCAACAACCTCGTAGGATCACGGCATGTAGGTGGGGGAGCAACTGTCACAGTTGTGTCAAGTGATGATCAGAGAAATTTTGTCGATCAATGAAGACGATATGAAACTACCACAGGAAACAGATAGGGATTGAAGGAATCAGGTTTTGTTGGAAGGAAAAAATGTTTGGATGGAAGAAATCAGGTTTTGTGGGAAGGAAACAAGTTTATATGGAAGGAATTGAGTTTTGATGGTTGGATTGTAAATATGGCGTGATGGTTATGGTGTGAGCAATAGTTTGCAAATGTTGCATACATAGTTGGGTAGAGTTCAAATGTATTTTGGGACAAGTGTGCAAAAGTGATGACGGTCACTGTAGCTGTGTATAAGGACGATGGGTTTGTGCAGAATAGGTTGGTTCTTCACTGGGTCTCCAGTCTACAAAACCACCAATAGCTCCGGCACAAACCTTTGTTCACTTCTGTGATTCCGGAATTCGAGTGTCTAGTGTGTTACACAGTACCTGCAATGACTGCACCTTCAGTTTGGATTTTTATAACCCCTATAACTCTGAGCCTTGAAACCTTGACCATAATCTAGAGGTAGTTGAAATCTAGGAAGAGAAAGTTTCAAATGATAACATAGAGCACAGAATAATTGTAGATATACAACAGTGTTGAGGCAATAATCATTGATGGATCATGATGATGGTGTTCCGAGTCATCTTTTGTCTTGCTTGAGTATAATTAACTCTTTTTTATTGTCACTCTGCAAATGAACCTGTGCAGTCACCAAGGCTGTGACTCTGCATATGGACAGGTCTCCCTGGGGAGGAACAACCACAGTGAATGGACCACAACATTCGACATGAGGTTTCTGTAAATGGTAAAGATGTGCTCATTTAAGATGTCTGTCAATGATCGGGACACTGAATAGTGGACTTGATTTGCATTGCAAAGCTGACTGGAGGACGTGACTGGGAACATGTGCAAAGAGACAGCATCGACGGAGGAGTGGGTCGCTGAAAATCACTGCACTGAGTGAAAGCATGACTCAATGTGACTTTGTTTTGTGCATGGCCGGCCTAGGGAGACATTAACCCGTTATGACAATGACATGTGGATGATTTGATTTGGCAAGAAAGGAGAAACGTTGAACCTACAGTAGAGTTGGATACTGGAGTTGGGTTCATTGAGCAAAGTCCTGACAGCATGTATCTAGAGTTGAAGCAACATATGGCTTGGAAAATCTTGACCCACGATCAACTGACAGTCACACAGTGGTGTCAAGATTTCGTGGCTCCCAGTTCTATGGGTCATATCGACCAAATGCAGAATCACTATGTAGGTACTGCAAACTGGACAAGGGACTCGAAATTCGGAATCACCGAAATGAACAGATGTTGGTGCAGAAGCTATTGATTGTTGTATATACTACAGAACACGGGAGGATCAATTTTATGCTCTGCAAAATGATCGCCCTGATGTACAGTAATCCTGACCGTCATCACCTTTACTCAGTTGTTTCAATATACATTCGGTCCTCACCCAACCATGTACACAAACCATCAAATCTGTACCTTACACTATAACCATTACGCCATATTCGCAATGCAACCCACAAAACCTGATTTCTTCCAAATAACCTGATGTCTTGCAGACGTCATGTATCCAACCTGATTCTTTCCAACAAAATACGATTCTTTCAAACAAAACATGTTTCGTTCCATAAGTCCCCTATTCATTGTATACGTTCTATCAATTTTTACTGCTTCTCAAATCATCACTCGACACAATTGTGATAGTTGCAAGAGAGTAATTGTTTGAAAGAAAATACATGTTCTACTCAATTCACAGGAATAGTTCCTCTACACGGAGACTGGTCTTCTCACCAAGGACCATCCTCAATCAATTGACAGAATCCTTTGTCGAATGTATGTACAATAGTGCTTCTTATCCTGAACCAAAAATGATCATTACTCACAACACCTTCATCATGATCCATATGAGCTATCTACTTCAATGCTGTCATACATCTTCAATTATACATTGGTCTATATCATCATTTGAAACTGTTTCTTCCTAGTTTCCCACTTCTTTCACACTATTCTCTTCTTCCATCTGCTCCTTCCCCTGCTGCTGCTCTTCCTTCTGCTCATTTCTCATTCTTCCTTGTCCTCCTTGCCCTCATCACTACTGACCTATCTCTCCGCATGAGTTACTCCTTCCTGAGCATCCATTTCTGTCACATCATTTGAGGGCTTTCCTCTGCGCAATTGTTCCAATTAACAATGGTGGTGGAATCCATTAGAGCCCACGTCTCTTGAGTATTTCCTCAGTCAAAGAGACTTGTGATTCTGACAGGACCCATACACAGTTGTGTTCCTTTTATGATTGAAAATATAGAATTGCTCTGTGAGTAACTCAAACAACTATCAACTGCGATATAGATGGTAAGTTTCAATATTTTTCAGATGTGAAATATGTTGTACTGATTGAATTCAGCTTGATATGGTCAGCAAAGTATACATACATGGGTGTTCATATGGGCACACATTGCATTCACAAAGTGTGTACTTTGCACGAATGAACCAGTTGATTCAAAGAGGGTGGGTCTGAGCAAATGATATTGTTTCTCAATGGAGCAACTTCCTCCATAAATGCACTTGAAGATTGCATTTTCTATCTGTACAAACAAATTTCGCGAACAATTTTTCTGAAAGTGCAGCTTCACCTTTCTTTCAATTCATCCATTGGGATTTGCAATCATAGAATGACCTCTCCCAAATCAGGTCATGCACGAATTAATTTGAATTCTGACCGGCCCACACTCAGTTTATCGCTGTTTTGACTGATCTCACATAAAGACCTGTTGCAAGCTGTCCTGCCATAATTTCGTCTTCCATCAAATCCATCACTCATTTACCCCATCACTCATCAACCCCATCACTCCTCAACCCCATTACTTATCAACCCCAACACTCATCAACCCCATCACTGATCAACCCAATCACTGATCAACCCCATCTCTCCAAGTCTATTTATGAGCCACCTTGTCCTTATTTCCCGATGCCTTCAGTGGTATTCATCCATTCCTCCAATCCCACTGGAGTTTAGTCCTGTTCATCCTTCTCCGTACCCACTTTTGTTCCATGTTGTTCAGTTCTTCCTATGTCTGTTGAATATCCATCCTATGCAGCAATTGCCAAGCCCAGTTGAGAATGTCGATGTCGGTTGTGAGAGTATGGGTGGCAGTGTTATAAGAGTGAAAGTGTCAGAATGTCAAGGATGATCATTTCAGAGTGTGTTAGATGGAGAATGTCCCAGATCCAAGAGTAATTGTATCAGAGTTGTAACTGTATGTCAGATGTGCAACTTGTATATAATCGCTCATAGTGTATTAATCAATGGTCAATATATATTATGATTGAATATCAAGCGACCAGAAGAATATACTGATTATAGTCCTCGACTCTGACAGGCAACTGTAGGATCTAATGTGATTATAACTATCATTTCAGCAGGCCCTGATCAGTGACTGTGAGGTCTGACAGTATTATGGCCATCATATCCAAAATTGTGACCCCTGAAGCCTAACAAATCCAGACTGATTGACTATTCCACCTAGAGATACATTGTGAATTAGCCACGAGGTTAAAATGTTACTTCAAGTTAACCTTTGTTACGTTCACACTGTTATACCTAACAAGTTCGCAGCATGGTCAGGTATGATCACCCGGAATTTCCCTGATCAGATGTCAAGTGCTATCATTTGCGTTGGATGACAGCGCTACAATTTTCGGATTGCTAGCAAAGAAACCCCTATACCATCCATCAATCAATGATGGCTAGTTGATGGCGACAGTCGCGTTTGCTCTGAATCACAGATAACAAACAGACACCCAGCAAACTACTGAATGGCAGGAGCCAACAGCCCACTACTGCGCAAAATCTTTGAATATATGACGAATTTGAACTGTGAAGTTGCACTCTATTGCAAAATGTCTTTTCATCTGGAGGTCATCAGATCGAAATGTTACCACTGGTCGGGAGGCACAACTCTGCGAGGTTGATGTCATGAAAAATACGGATCGTCTGATTATCATCTGATGCTGATAAGGATGATTGAGGATCCAGTGATAGAAGACGGCAGGAGTTGCAAATGAGCGGGCATTGATTCGAAGCAGGTCCAAAGACGGTGACAGTGCTGCAGCTCTGGAGAAAAGCTTATTTAGAGGTATATGTTAGAAGCAAAGACGAAGGTATACACACCTTGGGTTCGTGGAGGATAGACAGGGATCACCATCCGTCTCAGTGAGGACAAACGGCTGAACAATATACGGATTGAAAAGGAATTCTTTTCGTTCAGAATTATTTAGTGATTTCACATCCCGTAATAACCTTCTAATCTACGTTGGAAGCAGTTGTGAATTAAATACTGATACTACTTTGACCGGTAAAAACATGGAGCGAAGCACACTGTGTTAAATATAGTTAAGAAATTAGCAGTGGGGTCATGTATGATCACCTGCAATTTTCAGAGTTAGAATATCATTGGCTATCACTTGGCTCGTATGCCAGAGCCAATCATCTCAGATTGCCAGCACACAAGCATCCACACCTCTGATAATCAGCGAAAGCTAATCACTGGTCTCGGTCTCTTCTGCTCAAAATCACCGATAGCTAACAAATGACTGCACACATGATTGGCAAGCAATTAAGTCAGCTGAATGGCACCATAAATTTAGCAGACCACGGTTGGAGGCCTGAGAAAATGTGCTGAACCTCGACAGCAAAGCAACTCTCAATCGAATGATGTCTATTTGTCTGGAGGTCATCACATCGAAACAATACGACTGGTTCAGAGACAGAGAACAGCAGCATTGATGTAATGTAATAATAACGGTGATCAGATGATAATCAAATGACGATGATGTAGTGGAGGATTCGGCAGATAGCGACCACAGTAGATGCGACAGAAATCGGCATTGGTTTGATGGTGTTCTGAAGATATTCTCACAGTGGTGAAAGTGCTGGGGCTCAACAGAAAACCCTCGTTTGAAGTATGTGGTAGAGGGCAACAAAAGAGATATGAAGACCTCTGGAATCGTCGAGGGTAGAAAGGCATCAACCTTCTGAGTGAGGACAACCAGCCTTAACACTATACACATCGGAGCATGACTATTCTTTTGGTTCAGAAGAATTTTTCCGATTTCCACCTCCCAAGTGAAGCTGCTGACCTACGTTGAAAGCCGATCAGAATGAAGTTCGTATACTATGTCGACCGGGTAAAATCTGGAGTAATACTCCCGGTGTTACTGTTACAAGGTATTACCACATTGGCATTCAAGTTATCCATATCGAATTTGAGACAATTTGCATTATCCAGCATTATGGAGGTTACACCATATTACAGTAAGTCATATGATATCAAGTAAGCTATGGATAACGAGTTACCATAATGTAGTCGCATTCCCAGCCTGCCGCACTATGATCAATTATATACCCATTCACCACAACCATTACAGAATGTGCCTCATCTGATGTGAATGTACCATTCTACCTCATACCACACTCCTGCCATCCTCTATCCATTCTAAAAACACATTTGTGCTAGCATATTTCCTTTGATCAAAATGACCACTGACCTCACCTGTTTTTCCCAGCTCTTTGTTATTTTGTTAATATTGGCAGGTATTCCCAACCAATTGATAGCCATCGCAATAGCTACTCCCTTGTTTTCTGCCCATAATACTTGCATGTGTTTCTCCAAGTCTCCTGACTTCTTAACATACTTGTCATAGCTTATCCCTTGTATCTGCAACTTCTCCCAAGTCACATTCATTTCCAAGTCAGTGATCCCTTTGTCCATATGGCTTGCAGCCATTCACCACAATGAATTTCAATACAACAAATATAAACTCCGACACTTCTAGTGTAGACAAGGCCATGATTATCACTTTGATGCTTGTGGTGTATGTTTCAATTCTGATGCGGCAGTTGGCTCCAGCCACCAGTAGCATTTCAAAAACCACCATCACAACTTCACAATCATTCTGCTGAGGACTTGGGAGCGCATAGTCTTTTATCAAGGTATTTCTACTACTCTCCAGCATAATATTGTTTGGAGGCTTTGCCACCATGTCTTCTTGCTGCTGATTTTCTTACTTCTCTTTTCTCTGGAGGACCTGGAACCTGCCCACTGTGTTCTATCATTGTACCAATGCAGCAATGCTGTAGCCTCCTCTGAATACATTGCCATCTAGTACAAATGCAGATTTTGTTGTGCTGCCGTCCCTTATCTTCCTTTGCTCACTTGGTTTCCATGGCTTCTGCCTCTGGTCTCTATGGCATATTTGGCCGAACTGGATTCTTCATGAAGGGGAAGATCAACATTGTCTGGTCTTTACCTTTAAGTTGGATCATCTTTCTGGTGGTTTCGACTGTTCGGAATATAGAAGTAACTACCACCCTGCGATCGAGCGATATCATTGGTTCATGTTTTTAGCTATCAATCTGTAATCTGTTTGTGTTTATTGACTGACTTATGACTATCACCTTGAGTACTGGTACTTCCTCCATCACAGTTGTATTTATTTAAGAGTCCATGTCCATGATTCTCTTGCCTTCTTGAATCTCCCAAGGGATTTTTCTCAGTTTGTACATCAAGATCACTGCAACCATGTCTGTGAAGCATGCCGATCACACCATCTTGTCCTCATGCTGGACCTCCCACTTCTTCACTCTATTCCATACACACGTTTACTTCACTCAACTGTGCTACATCATGTATTGCATGAAATACCAACAAGTGTGTTCTTTCTTTCATGGTTGGGTAATGCTGTGCTAGCTTCTGTGTTTGCTGTGGATTCAAGAGGTCTATGCGGCATCTCTTGTGCTCTTGCGACGTCGAGATTGATTTACTTTCGCACCTCACCCTCTTGCCATATTCATCGCACGCTTGCAGTTCTGGTTTGGCAGTGATCATATGTTACACCAAACATTATATGCTTGGAGCGGGGACGCAAACCAGCACTGGCGATGGCATGGGCTGTCTCACGTCTCGGGAGCTGGAGCGAAGCCTCTCCCAGTGCGATGCATATTGTACTGCAAATATCTCGAACGGCAAAGCATGCTGAACTGCCTAATGCTCGAACAGCGAAGCTTCCCGAACAGAGACGCTTCTCGACCAGTGATCCGTTCTGACCAGCAAAGTACTACTCTACCCAATGAATCTACAGAATGCACTGCTCTGGGCAGGGCGCAGCATGAATATAGTCCCTCCGAATTTCTCTATGCTAGAATAGCTGCATTATACATCGCTCCGGAAGTCTCCACGCAATGCAATCTAGAGAAAGCTCCATTCCGAAAAAAGATGCTAGAGAAATTTCATCTCTAAGCAATGAAAGCCTAAGAGAGATAATCTGTACCCAACAAAAGCTAAAATTATGCGTCGCGCCATACAATAAACATACTGTCACTCAAACACAGCCTATTTGTTTGGAGGTTGATTAGATCGAAGGAATACCAGCGGTCTGGAAGGCAGGAACCGCGGAGTTGATGCCATACAGTATAACACCGGTCCCAGTGTAATCTATTTACCCTAAAGATACCGTGGGCCCGGGAGATAGCGTTCTGCAGTACTTGTGAAGTTAAGGGCACTGGCTCGAAAGACAGGCGGTAGTTGCCACTGTGCTTGCACTCGTTCCAAAGTGGTTGAGGTACAGGAGTTCTAGACTAAAGAGGGAAATTAGACGTTAAGAACAAAGAAGAAGGTATAAAGACCTCCTGATTCATTGATGCTGGAAAGCTTCAACTCGAAGAACATCAGATGATCAATCACTTCCTCAGCGAGGAGATCAAGTGTCAACAATACACGCATTAAGAATGCCATTTCTTTTCACTGTGAATCTTTTAATTATCTCCACATCCTGAGCGAAGCTCTTCATACTCCACAATCGAGGTCTGTTCCGGGCCGAACATGGATATCACTTTGACCGGTCAACCGGGACTAACACTCCCGGTATGGCAATATATTGTTAGACACAGACATGCTTCTGAGGAATGTATTCTTTTCTACATGCATCGGCACACCGCAACCGGTCTTAGTGCTGTTTTTCATTTCCGAACAATTTTCCATAATCGATATTAGTACCCTGGTTACACCACCGAAAACCATGCCAGTCATACACCTCCGAAAGCAATACTCGTTACACACCTTCAAACATCCACACTACGAGGCATCAAAGCAGCCACACCGAAAACATATGGCTGCTCACCTCTTGTACTGATCAAAGGTTCGCATTGTGGATCAATCGTAATGCCCGATAGCAGAGCTCGATTGGATATTCCGATGGCGGATACCTACACCCTGGTTCAAAGACACAATCTGTTGATTCAATCCATTCATAAGAATAAGCAGGTGACGCAATTCCAGCTTATTAGGAAGAACTATATTCCAGGGGGTAACTCTGCTTTTGGATGGAATCGATCGGGAGCAGGGACAAATGGACGGTATCATTCATGAAGCAAGGCAGAAGAAATTCGAAATACGAACCGTCCTCCCAGAGTTGGCACACAATTAAGAAGGGCTCATCACTCAGCAGAATAGAATATACAACCCAATCTGCCAGGGAGTGGAAATAATCGAAAGGGCTCAATTTGAGAATAATTCCAACATAGTTATTCAATCTCAAGTGTTTGCAGCTTTGATTCAACAAGCTTTGGCTGTTAAGTGAGCACAAATGACTGAATCCCACTAAGACTGCCGGAAAGGTCTTAGCGAACAAAAACTTTCTTCTCGTCAAGTTTGGAATACTCTCTCCAATCCGCTCGATACAACGGAACAATCCCAACAACCCCTAGCCCTTCAAGTACACCACAAATCACAGGAACTAACAACCATAGGAGTGCAAGCCAGGGATGATGGCGAACTGATGTCTGGGTTATGTGTCCAAGTTCAAGCTGAAGCGAAGAAGATGCGGGATGAACAAAGTGAAGCACAGAAAATGGCGTCCAACGCATCACCAGAGAGGAAGGTGGCTGACCTATGGATGAAAACGGACTTTGAGCGGAAATTCAAGGAGTTCACTGGAGCTTCACAGACAAAGCTCTCGGATGAAAGAACAAACTGATCAGTACGTTCATTGGCCAAGTCTGTGTTGATTGCGAATGAATCAAATACGAAGCCAAATACTGACTGATTCCACATTCGATATACAGTTAGAGATGGTGCCAGCATGTGGGTCAGAGACGCTATGACTCCGAGGTGTGTGGGCAACGGAGACGGCTCAGAAGGCGTTGGAGGAGATCCACCCAGAGGTTCCGAGGCTGCCAGCTCAAGCTCATGTCGCCCTAGCTCTTCTAATTGGGGAGATAATGATCACCCATCACTCCCACCATCTTGAGGAACGTACGATAGTGAATCTGATCTGTTACCGCCAGCAGCACTACAACCGCCAAGACCCTCGAACTCGGGATAGAAGCGAAAGACCGACCTTCCGTACAAGTTCAAGTGAGATTCTACCGACAAAACAGAGTCCTACCGCCAGTCGATTCGAGGTATCCAGCGGTACCTCAGGTATTTCATGGACAAGTACACCGACACCGATGACAAGATTAGCTTTGTTGGATCGTTTCTCTGAAAAATGCCTTTAGCACGGTACAAAAACCGTGAGGACCAGATCAAGAAGCTTTTTCAAGTCGATACCTGGCGAGCCTTCATTTGCAGCATGGAGGAACGATTGACCACTGCGGAAGAAGAAAAGAACAACCTCCGAAAGATGAAGGTGGTCCAGTTCAAGGGCGACATACAAGACTACATGTTAAAGATGGAGGACTTGATCTACCAAGTGTTTTTATCCAGAATTGCATGGCCATAGGCTTTATGCAGTGGGCTCGATGAAGATGTTAAGGATCAATCATCCTGTTCCAAGCTTACACCAAATAACAATACGGAGTACAATTCACTACACAATCAAGTAGGTTGAACATACAAGGGAGGCCTGCAAGACGATAATTAACTCGATCACCATGATCGCAAACTCAAAGACAAGATGAAGCAGATGTGTGATGAAGATGGTGATAACGGGGATCAAGGAACAAAGAACTCTGAAAAGAGTTTTGACTCCAAGAAACATTGTACGAAGAAGGGTTCTGAGACTCACAATGCGGACAAGAACATATCCCTTGAAGGCATACCTGAATCTCTACTGGAAGCAATAACCACGCTCAATGAATGCAAGCTATGCGGTTCTGCAGAGCATCAACATATAGTTTGCAAGAATGATATCAAACCTTCGTCCGGAAGGAAGAAGAAGAAGGTGAAGAAGCCTAAGGTGGAAACTTCGACTCGAGAAGTAACCACCGCTTCTTCGAAGGTCAGGTGCAGGAATCTGGCTGATTCAGTTACGAAACCACCAGAGGCAGCCGCTAGCCCTCGAGTGCTGTAGGAGGTTGACTCGGACGGTTGTCAGATTAACAGATCATACCAGGTTCTTCTGTCTTTCGTTGGGACTCATGATTGCGGTTATTCTTATGTTTTTGGTGGTACAGACACCTCCTGTTGTTGTATATGGGTATAGACATACATCTTTCTTTGCAATTGAGGGGTTTTCATTTTTGGCATTACAGATGCGGTCATGGGTATTGCTTTTGGGTTTTCATTTTGAACTTATTGATGCGGTCATTGGTATTGCTTATGGCTTTTTGATAATAATAAACTTTCTCTTCTGCGGTTCAAGCACAGGTGTCTGTGGATGAATTCAATACTCCGAATATGCTGGTCATATAGCATGCCAGTGTGACAAGCAATCATTATTGAACTCGATTATACTCAATCGAACCTTATTCACCAACAAATTTACGTATTAGTAACCCCGACTCATTGTGGCTGGATCTATTTCGATAGGCAGATCATTATGGTTACCACTGAACAAGATCAAATATGCAAAGCTGCGGTCAGCGCACCTGCACCTCAACCTGATCGCAAGAAAACCGAAACAACTCCCACCAGAACCGAAAACAGGTACAAGACCCACTGTGTGCATGTTTGCAAGCTTTCGAGACAAGAAGAACGTCTCTTCGAGAATTCCCTTGAATACTGGGTGCGATACACCCATGATGTCGAAGCAGTGGGCAGAGTCGCATGGTGTGCCATTCGTGACCTCAACGGAAGCAAAGATTGACAAAAACTGAATGGAGGCAGAGTAAATGGAGCTTGTTGGCAGTACACCTGCCCCGTCATTCTGTGGTATGAATGCCATTATAACAAAGAAACCTTCGAAATTGGTCCTATAGAGAATTTGTCCAATATCATGTTTCCATACTTGTGGATTGTCAAGTATGAAGAACTAAGCGGAGTTACAGAAGCAAACAATAAGCTCCGATGTACATCGAACCACTGCCATCTATATTGGACAAAGGCAGCAGTGTCTTCGTTCTTATTCACATATAATGAATCAATTTTGAAGTTCGGTACAGACCCTCAATGGGGTGAGGTTATTGGTTCAATCCAGGTCAATGCGGCGCATGAGATTGAGGTCGATTGGGGGGAGCGAATTCCATCGCAGTACACAGACTTACAAATAAATTACAATTTAGAAATTGCTGAAGCTCTTCGGGCTTATCGATTTTATGACCATGCTGGTTATTTGAAAGATGTGGAGCATCCCCCGTAGGGTCCCATCTCGGCGCACTCAGGGGAGGAGCTTCTGGATCTTCCAGATTATCTTCAAGACATGCTCTATTCCAGATCAATCCATCCTACCGAATCACCCTGTGGTACACCCGTACTCTGCGTTCCAAAGACCCATGGAAGAGGATTATGGTTGTGCGTGGATCACAGCAGCTTGCATTGTGTGACGATTATGAACCAATATCCTTCCCTGCTTTTGGTCATACTCAGACACAGGATTGCTGGATTCAGAATTTTCACCAGGATTGATTTGAAGGCAGGTTTCGACCGGATTTGAATTAAACCTGGTGACGAATGGAAAACAGTGTTTCGTACAAGATATAGACATTATGAATACCTATCGATGCCCTTCGGATAGGGGAAGACGCCAGTTACATTCTAAAATATGATGAACAGGATCCTGTGAGATCTGATAGATCATGGTGTCATGGTCAATATTGATTACATTGTCATCTATCCGGAAAACAAAGAACAGGATGAATAATTGACTAGAGCAGTTCTTCGACGATAACAGGGAAACAATTTGGCTATATTACCTGATCAGTTTGAATGGTACCAGAAAGCTGTTGAAATCATTGGGTATATCATATCGGGAGACTGTGTTAGCAGGGCCGGTTACAAAATTGACACTATTATTGAATTTGAGATTCTGGGGTCTGTCAAGGATGTCCAGTCTTTCCTCGGGTGTGGCAAATTCTATCAGCACTTCATCGAATGATTTTCAAACATATGCCATCCGGTAACGGAGTTAACCAAGACATTCAAAGAAAAGATTTATTGGAAAGGAAATCCGCGAAATCAGATAGCCTTCGACACGCTCATGAAGTACCTTACTGAGGCACCCATATTACAACATTTCAATCCTGTTTGTTCTATACAATTTGGGACTGACCCAAGTGATGTTGCAATCGGTGCAGTTCCGTCCCAAGTCATTGATGGATGACTGCACCCTATTTCATACTGCTTTGGAATGGTAGAAAATGCCGAGATCAACTATGAAATCCACAAGAAGGAAATGCTCGCAGTCGTATCTGCGTTCAAAAAATGGAGATGTTATCCCGAAGAGGCCGCTCATCCAACCAGAGTGAACACTGACCACAAAAATCTGAAAGATTTCACATCGACAAAGATATTGAATCAGTAACATGCTCGGTGGGCACAAGAACGTGCAGGTCACAATATCAAGATATTTTACTGGCCAGAGAGTGCAAACATCAAGTCAGATGCTTGAATTAGGCGTTCGGAGTACCACACTTGAAAACAGGGGGATAGTGCCGAACAAAACCCAAATCAGCCAATCTACCACGTTCTGAGACCCAATATGTTGGTAACTTCTGAACGGCAAACAGTGCAAGTGATGGTGATGAAGTAACAATGCAAATGAATGGCGATTTCTTCTGCACACTTGAAAGCGATTACAGTAGTCAAGTTCATTTCAGAGCTCATAGAAGCGGTGGTCTGCGCCTCTGATAGCGATGCTGCATGGCAAGAAGAGTATGTCCAAGCGATGATAGTTCATCCTAGCCGAGACATCTCTTTCCAAAACGAAGCCTTTTATTATAAAGACAGACTGTAGATTCCGGACGATTTCCAGTTTATTCATGTTCACTTCAGAGCTCGTAGAGACGGTGGTCAGTGCCGCTAATAACAATGCTGCGTGTCAAAAAGAGTACTTCCGAGCAATGTAAGGCAATTCTATCCCAGATATCCGTTTCCAAAATGAAGCCATTTTTTATAAAGACAGGCAGTAGATTCCGGACAATTTCGAGTTGAAGAAAGATATACGGGAAGCGGCGCACAATTCGAAAGTGGCAGAACATATAGGACAGGACAAAACAATCGAGCAGGTCAGACAAAACTTCGTTCCGCCAGAAATGGACAAATTCATCGAAGATTATGTCCGTTCATACCCAGTTGGTGACAGGTATAAAGCAGCCCGTCATGTGTGCTACAGACCCCTCCAAAATCTCGAATTAGCATACCGTCAATGGAATTCAATTTCTATGGATTTCATTTTTGATTTACCAGCATCAGACAGTTGCTGATCGGAATGAGCTATTGGCGATCGGTTTACGAAAATGGCACAATGCATTCTATTCAACGATGGTGAAATGAATGCAATGGATTTGGTCAGAATATTCCTTCAAGCTGTATGGAGATTTGATGGCCTTCCATCAAACATAGTATCAGATGGTCACTCTATGTTCACCTTCGCATTCTGGAAAGCTCATGTTGAAGCTTTTGATATTAGAATGAAAATGTCCTCGCCATTCTACCCTGAAACGGATGGTCAAACACAAATAGTCGACCAAATACTGCAATGCTCTCTGCTGCATTACTGCGATTACAAGCAGCATAATTTGTTTGAGATATTACCAATGCCAGAGTGTGCGAATAATAACTCTCTCACCACTGCTACGGGAATGTCACCAGTTTTTGCAAACTTTGGGTTGGATTCTGGAACGAATTTGCCCATTGAAGCAGAAGTCAAAAATCAGGCATCTAGGAATTACATTCACTGGATGACCAGCGTGCACACATTTTGCCTAGGAGCTAAGATCATGCGCGAGAGAAAATGGGGAAGTACCACAATAAAGGTACTAAAGAACCTCTGAAGTATTTGGTTGGCGATTTAGTTATGCGAGATGGGAAGAACCTCAAAACTGGGATGCCGTGTCAGAAATCACATGCGAAGCTAGATGGACCCAGCAAGGTCTTGAACTTGATCTCCCCCACAGTGATTAAGCTCGAGCTACCGCATCAAAGGCGAATTCAAAATGCTTTTCATGTATCACTCATCAAACCGTACTGACTCGCCTCGAAATCTACTAGATCACCACCTGCGCTGGCTCAAGCCACTAAGCAGAATAAACATGCTTACGATGTAGATGGCTACAAGAACTAAACATTCTACACTGTTGAGGAAATCATCGGCAGCCAGTATAGCAAAGAAGAGCAACGAGTGGTATACCTGGTTAAGTAGAAGAGATACCCTGCCCAAGCAGATTGGATGGAAGAATCTCATGATAACTTCAAGAACAAAGGGTTGTTGAAGGAGTATCATAAGCGGAATCTTCAGGCCGCAAAGAATAGTGGGATATTATGGTTGAGCTGGTACCTTTTCCCCACGAAGAATTTTTAAAGGCTAGCAAGACACCTGATAAAGGGTTTGGGTTTTTGGGCACAAGGGGTCATATTCTCCACATCATGAATGACATATGCATTTGGTTTTCAGGGCACAAGGTGTCATGATTTTTCCAGATCAAGAGGAGGATGATTGTGGTTTTAAGGGCACACTAGTGTTAGCAACAGTTCCCACCCAGAGGCTGCGGGTCGGGTGCAGGTCAGAACCGAACCATTTCCAAATGGACGGTTCGTGTTGCCACTAGAACGTAACCAAAATGAACGGTTAAGGTGAACTCAACATTTTGGAACTGCCCAAATTCGCAGGTCATTAGGCCAGTCCAAAAACCGATGCATACTAATACACAAACGACTTTTGACGTTTCTCGAATCAATCAACCAAGCGATTTATATCAATGATTTGGACAGTTGTTGCACTTATTCCAATCAAATCCCATATCGCAACTAAATATTATTTAATCTTTATCATGACCTGATAGGTTAACTTGGTAACAAGAAGAAAGATGGCCAAAACCATATAAACACTGGTGCTGTGATAAATTCCTGTATGTTGTGGTATGTGTCAATCACCATACATATTTAATTATCGATCATATATATTATCCTATTATTGCCTATCTTTCGCGCATCTTATTTATATCTGCTCCAATTTTACCTTTAAAATTACCTTGATATATATTTGAATGATATCAAAACGGGCCAAGCATTTTACATTCTTGTAATATTGTATTTGAACTGTGTTTTCATTATATATGCGTCGAATACAAAACATTTTTCAATAGTGACCTTAAAAATTACAAAATTAATGTTACTTATGTTCCATTACAAGAAACAGAAAACCAAAGTAAATTTAAAATACAGATCACCACGCTACTGTTACTTATTAAATTTTCCTTTTCATGTGCCCTGTGTATTGGCGGGGGTAGAGTTCATAATGATTCGAGTTGCTGTGCCCAACGACTTTCGAACTGGTTTGATAAAGCCAGTGATGTTAGGGGTGGCATGTTCACATGGCTGATCTGCCTCATCAATGACATCAGAATTATGATGTATATTCATATCATCTTCATCATCATCCTCACCATCGTTTTCATCATAGTTTGGATCGTCCAATTCACCGTTCCAATGGAGCCAATGATCAGTATCAGAAATTATTTTGGCAGAACTATCGTCATCACTTTCGCTCGGATTGTCAAGGTTTCAAGGCTCGGAGTTCTAGGGGTTAAAAAAACCAAACGAAGATAACCGATATGAGGGTGCAGTGATCGCGGGTACTGCATAACAGGCAAGAGACTCGAATTCCGGAATCAATGAAGTGAACAAAGGTTGGTGCTGAAGCTATTGATCGTTTTGTAGACTAGGGAACGAGTGAAGAACAAACCTATCCTTCGCAAATCCAGCGTCCTTATATACAACAAACGCGACCGTCGTCACCTTTGCTCACTCGTTCCGAAATACATCTGAACCTCACCCAAGTATGTACGCAACCCTTTCAACTCATAAACTACGCCATAACCATCACGCCATATTTACAACGCAACTATTGACACCTGTTTCCCTTTATCCCAAACCTGATTCCTTTCATCAAACCCGGTTTCCTTTCTTCGAAACCTAATTCCTTCCATCGATACCTGTTTCTCTCGTATTCCTTATAACCTCTTCATCGATCCATACTCCTACTCCGATCCTCACTCGACACAACCATGACAGTAGCTCCCCCTCCCATAAGCCGAGTACCGACGTGGTTGTTGATCCGAGTTTGCCAGGTTGTTCCGCGTGAAACATATCGATTGATTAAAGTCCGTCCACATTGACTGCTGGTTCCCAGCTTCTTTCATTGTAGCCTTTCCACTTGACCATACACTGCAGCTGTCTTCGAAACACCCTGGAATTCTCAACCCCTTCCACTTCGTATTCTTCTTTTCCATCCACACTAACTGGACGTGGTGCTTGATAAATCTGTCTTTGTAAAGGGTCCTCCGAAAATTTGCTCAAGCGGGAGATTGGTTGTACTGGATGGATGTGAAGGTTCTTGGGTAATTGTAAACGGTAGGCCGATGGGCTAACAACTTCCGTAACTTCGTAAGGTCCCAGGCGTGTCCAGTCCCGCTTCTTACTTGGTGGTTGTGTTACCACATTCCTGGCGTCCATCCATACCCGATCCCCAATTTTCATCTCCACTCCCTCCCGCCGATGCTTGTCCGCCTGTTCCGCTTGAATGGATTGTGCTCGAGTCATCTCGGCCTTCATCTGTTCGAAGATATCATTCATCTTTTGGGAAAGAGAGTTCGCACTTACTTCCCTGATATCGTTTCTATCTTGAACTGGATATTGACTGAAGGTCATTCTTGGATGGAATCCGTAATTGCCGAAGAATGGTGAGCATCCTGTTGTTTCCGAGGCGTGATTATTTGACGCAAACTCTGCCATGGGTAACCATTGTACCCAGTTGACCTGTTGATAATTGACAAAGGCTCTGAGATATTGTTCGATAATGGCGTTCCTTTATGCCATGTTTAGAGGAGTAAAATACTCAACATCACTGGACAAATGATATGGATCATAAGTTGATTGACCTGGCCCAGACACCGTAATGGTGGAAAATGGGTCATGATTTGGAATATTTTCAGGTTTTCCAGTAGTCGTACATTGCTTTTTGATGCAGTATTCATGTTCAACATATTTCATGAATAGATCCTTGTACTTTGCAATATATTAGCCCTCGTCCTCTTGATTAACATCGATATCCTTGTCCCACTTTCTAAATGATCACAATGTCCTAAATGGATCAAGGATATGAGCTGCAATGCAGTCAATACCCGGCTCTGCTGTAACTTCAGAGTAATATTTGGCCAGCTTTTGGCGTGCAATCCTCAAAGCAATGTATAGATCTTCATTCCACTCAGTTTTCTGCTTTGCAACTGCACTTATGACGTTATCTAGATGATTGAATATGTCATTATATATTGTGATCACATGGTGTAAGCGGACTGTACGCCATTGCGACATCCAAAGTGTCCTTTACGAAACGGGCTCAGCACCTCAAATACATATATGACAATACTCCATTCGTCGCCTGTTGTAAATAACGGCCGGTAAACTGCATAATTGGGGTTTTTAAACCACTTGGTTGTAAACTCTTGCAATCTGTACGCCCAGTCCAGTCATCCCGGAATTGAATTCCACAGAATTTCAACATCTATGGTAGATAGTTCCGTAATACAACGTTTTGATTTCCGGCAAATGAGAAACTCATTGCATCTTCCGGGGGTCAGAATAATCAATACCACATGCATTTTCTGCTATATCAAGAGTCAGTCTTCAGAATGAAAGTGTATATAACATGCAGTAACTACCTTTTCAATAATTTTAGCTAATCCAGGCTTCATGGCTGCAATCTTTGAGATTCTTGCATTTCCTGCCTTCTGCAGCTTTTGGCTTTTGGTTAATATGGCACTCTGATTTTCTCCAAATTGCTCATCACGCTCATTCGCTTCCCATGACTTGGTTTGACCTTTGACCCCTAGATTACTCTTGAATGCTCCTCATCATAGCTGAATGACATGCGCCATCCATGGTACATAATTTCGTAATGCCGACCATTTAATTGCCCAGGTTTCGTGCCAAGATTGTAGCTCTCATGACATTGAATAGTTGGATGGGGTTTAATCAGTGGCTATACTGAGCAATCAACTATTGGCAAGACTGAACCATTCAAGTACCTGCTTCAAATGCTCGGCCAGTCACACACCTGTGTGTTTGTCTTTAACCTACAGTTGTCCATCCACAATAGAAAATATTAAACCAAGAGGCCACAAACCTAATGAAATGCAAGCTGTACTTCATAAAGACACCAGTTATAATCAATTCAATAACCAATGACCGACACAATCGCAAATTCATTGGTAGAGGTGCACCCATCACATGCCCAACTGACTATATTTTTTGTCGGCAACTGCTTTCGATTGGATCAATTGTGAGTGATGATTCACTTTGGCAAATATTCCCAAGAGAACTGGCTGAGGGAACAATCAAGTCGTATCATAAAGCATTGAAAGTCTGTCGTAACTCTCGGTTGGTCATAGTGTTCTACAGAATGTGTGCAGAAACAAATCCTAGCCTCAAATAGCGGTTCCAGGCTTCTTGGTTGAATTCAAGAGTTTTAAAATCATTATCTGCCTGTTTTGGATGTTCAATCTGTTAAAATTGTCAGTACGGTCTAGGATTTTAATCAGCCTGTGTATGATGGGAACTACTTGCCACCATAGCACCCTGACTGCCTTTCTGCTTCAGTACAGCTCAAGCTTGCTCATCAACAGCCCTACCTATCGATAAGGTCACCTCTGATTCAGTTTAATCATTTGCTGTGCTTTGTGCATCTTTGATTTGAGGTGTTTCGCCATAGTACTTGTTCCATTCTCCAATAGATGTACCAGAACTATATGAAAAATGATACAAATGACACTGGGGCAGCTGTTTTAGTTGATGTGCAATGTTTGTACAATCGCCATGTTGCTGTATGCCCAGAGCAGCTCCACACAACGTAGTTTTTGTTTTACCAATCATGGAAGTCCACAATTTATAAAACACCTTTTGCAATGATTGGTCTTTCAAATCGCGTATAAAGGCAAGTGTATCTTTCGAGGAGTATATTACTCCCAGTGAGGATGTATCAATGGACTTCGAACTGCATCGCTGTCAAATATTGGTATGTATAGGGATTTCTTGATGTGTTATATACCTGCTTCATCAGACTGTTCTTCAAAAGAAATGATGGACAGTATGTCAGTAAAAATTGATTTTTCGACAAAGGCGGTCCAAACTACAATAAAACTAGTGCGGTCAAAACAATCCCACACTCAAGAGATATTGTATGAACTAACATCATCAATGCTCGATTGACGCTCACTTGTACTCCTGCAGCCGACGTGTCAAATCCCACAATTGTACTGTATTTGCTTGTAAAGACTGGTTTTCATACACATTCGACAAGAATATATCGTGCGATAATGAGAATTTGTGATTTGATTCATTCAATTCCGACATTACTTGGATAAATTGCATACCACTGATGAGTCGATAAAGGCGGCCAATACTTCAGTCATACGAATTCAATGTATCAGTTCCCTTCCGTACCCAATATTGTGTGACCAAAATTGGTCACACTGCATTAACACTCACTTTTACTTCTGCAGCCTTCATTTGATATTGTACAATTGTACTTGATTTGATTGTGAAAGCTACCATTCATGCATATTTGACAATAATGTACTTCCCAGTACAGATCACCCATGATTTGATTCCTTCATTTCAGACCTTACTCGGATAAATTTCATAACACTGATTTGTCAATACAGGCGGTCAAAACATCAAACACACTAGTTCAGTCAATACAATCCTATGCACTGGAGATGTTGTGTCACCGAAATTCGTTGACACTCTGTTGACCCTCACTTTTACTTGTGCAGCCTACGTGTCTTATTGCATGATTACATTTCATTTAATTGCAAAAGGTGGCTCTCATGTATATTTAATAAGAATATAACACGCAATACAGATAACTTGTCATGTAATCCCTTTAAATCAGATGTCACTGGGATATAATGTACACCACTGATTTGTCGATAGAGGCAGTCAAAACTACAATATGACAAGTGCAGTCAAAACCATGCCACACACTAGAGATGTTGTGTCACCAAAAATTGAAGACACTCTGTTGATGGTCACTTGTATTCCTGGACTCTACATGTTCTATCGCACAATCGCAGTTTATTTGATTGTAAATGCTGGCTTTCATGCATATTTGATAAGAATATACGTCGCGATATTCATAAATCGTGATTTAAATCATTCAATTCAGTGCCGACTGCGATGAATCGCTTACATCTGATTTGATGATAAAGGCAGTAAAAACTACAATAAAACCAGTGCAGTCAAAACAATCCCACGCACTGGAGATGTTGTGTCACAGAAAATCATTGACCCGCCGTTGACATACACTTTCACTGCTGCAGCCTATCACTTTTATCGCTCAATTACATTTGATTTAATTATCAAAGCTGGATATCATGAATATTTGACACAAATATTCCTCATGATACAGATGACTGTTAATTTAATTCCTTCAATTCAGAGGTTACTAGGATAAATTCCATACCACAAATTTGTCGATAAAGGCAGTCAAAACAACCATATAACTAGTGCAGTCGAAATGATCTCATGCACTGGAGCTGTTGTATCACCAAAAATTGTTGACACTCAATTTTGTTTCGGCAGAACACATGTTTTATCGCATGATTGCACTCTATGTAATTGTAAAAGCTGGCTTGCATACATATTTGATAAGAATATACCTTGCGATACAGATATATCATGATTTAATTCCTTCAACTGACTAGCTACTGGGATGAATTGCTTACAACTGATTTGTCGATAAAGTCAGTGCTTTCAACCGGCATTATGCGGCATAATGATACTGACGTAACTGTGTATTATATATAGCCCACTTTCGTCATTCAGCTGGTTGTACCAAAAATTCCTGGTCACCCATGAGGTCATTGTGAGATTGCCATCATGTATACAGGGCCTGAGTGGCAGCTGATACAGTTGAAGTTTCATTAAAATCGTTTATAACGGCTGAGCTTTAAATTAATTCACCATGTGTTCAGACCGTAATTAGTGAGATAAATATAACAACAATGATGTAAAAATCAGGTGGTATATTATGTATTAATTAACTTTTTACTCTCATGATTGAAATAATCATTCTTAATATAAGCAGGCTGATAGACGGTATGTCTCGCATATTTGGCGTGCTCAATGTTCATAAATTCAGTTCCATCCCTGCACATGCACTGACACTGTTTCTAGGTAACATCGAAATCATAGAGAACTAACACATTCAAAAATGAGACCAAAAAGCAATTACGTATAGGAAACTGTCGAAAATTGCTATATAACAATCCATGACCAAATGAAAATCTATGCTTACAGGCCATCATGCTGCGTACCTATATATTCAGACATCTGTATAACAATCAACAGGGGATGAGGCAGGCAAGGGATAATTCTGTACTGATTCAACCATTTCGACTGGCGTAAATTCCTCAACATACTTTCCAACTCCAATCAGCAAATGACTAGTTCCAGGAGGAGAGGGTGGTTGGGCCATAGATGATGTGGTAGGAATGGAAATTGTATTTGGGATGAACACCACCGGAAGCTTGAATTCAGCAGTGCTGTACTGTTTGTCACGCTCACGAATGTAATCTTGTTCATCTGCCCATGCTGGAGTTGTCAATTCTTCGAGCTTCATTTGATGTGTATGAGAGATATCCCACTGTTGCTCCACTGGTTCATTGATTGTGCCAACCACCCAGTCAGGTCCGTCACTATTACTGAGCTCTGCAGTATCATTGTCTTGTCCATCTTCTTCCTCATTTTCATCATCTTCCTCGTCTGAAGTTGCAACATCATCAACAGTATCTCCAATTGCTTCCAACATCACTTCAAATGTCATTTCAGTCGTATCAGCCCCCGCTCTTTTCAACATAGTGTCTTTCTCTCTCTCCTCTGCTGCTTCTGCTTCCGCAACCCTCTTTCTCCCTGCTGCTGTTTCACTCTCCACCAATTTTTCAATCCACTTCTGCTTTGCTTCCTTGCTGACAATATATGATTCAGATGTGCACTCCACTGCACATCTTGATGTGACACGGAGACTGCGTATAGCGCCAAGTGCTCGGACCCATTCTGCCTCGACACCAGTCTTGCCTTGGTTCACCTGATGACGTCGTTTCGTGGCATGTATTGTTGATTTGCCATGTTTGCCAGCCATGAGTTTCGCAAAATAGTGTTTTGGTGTGTAGACCATAATTGTTGCTCTTTCATGTGGTTCGTGTGGACTTTGTTTTTGCAGATGATGGCAGTTGAACAGTGGATGAACAGGTGGGTTTTTGAGTTTGTAGATTTGATATAGTAAAACTACTAAAATGATAATACTAGCAGGTGCTAAAGCTGGAATGGCTTTGCACAATGTTCAACCTCAATGCATCATTTATTTACCATGACTGCAGAAACTGTTTCACATCACATTGCTTCAGTTGTAACAGCTATTACACTGAACATACAACAATCGGCAACTGTCACAAAAATCACATATTGCCAGTCATTCATATTTATTCATCATTAGCAACAAATAACATGGTATGTATAAGACCAATATCCTTCCAAATCTGCTACCATCTATTGCAGAGTCTATTGTGAAATGCTATGATACTAGCATGAAAATAATGTCGACTTGAAATTTTGATTCGACTTGAATACTGTAGAAATTCCTCTATATTCCTCAAGTTCTCCCTCTTCTCCACACTCAAATTATTCTCTCTTCATTTACAATATCCTCAAGCAATGGCTGAACCAAAACAAGCTGCTTCTGGCGGTAAATCCGAGAATGAATTCACATGCACGCCTGCCTCTACTTTAAATACCTCAATTAAGCAAATTTTGTTCCAACGACCTACGCAGAATCTCCACCGAATAGCCACTAATATTGCAATGACAAATATGCATAGGGATGAAAAGTTGAACATCGAACGCAAAACTGGCACCAAGAACAACCGGGAAAACAATGCAATCTCATGTGCGCTATATAATAGTCAAGAACAACGGATAATTAATCGAATTCAATGAGCTGCAATTTGTTCAGAATTACGTGTGCAGTGCAACCAAAGCTGCCACGGTAACCCTCCGTGGTCTACCAAGGCATTCGGCTGAACAGTCTGTGAAAATGCACACCATGATGTGGTCAACTCCGGAGTTTTTGCAAACAAATTTTCTGAGAATCGACCTCAGGATTGGACAAGAGCTTGTTTAAACGCATTAGAGGAAGCCACAGAGGAAGATAAGATTAAAGTAAATACTATTGCTCACCACTAAATTATCATTCCAGCCATTGAATAATAATAGGTTTTTAATATGTCTTCAACCATGGCCAGGCAAGGTGGGCGTGTACAGCTTCAGGAGGTAGACATATGCATTGCACGCAACATGGTCAATATGGCCAAACATGGGATATCGTGCGCAGGAATCAAAAAAACAAAGAATTTGATTAATATACCTTGCGCAATGAATCGAGAAGTAAAGAGACGAGGTGTCGAGTTGCCAGGCCAAAAGAGTGTTAAGGCAGTCATCGAAAACGATCTGTCCATCATCTATGATATTCACTTAGATGGCTGACTTTGCTGCCAAAATAAGATTGCTCGAAATCCTGCAATCTGGTGGAGGTGCAAAGGCACAGAAGCTGGCACCTTTTCAGTATCAGCATTATTGGCAGCACCAGCAGTATCAGAAGTACCAGCTGTATCGGCAGCACCAACAGTATCGGCAACACCAGCAGTATCAGCAACACCAGCACAATCCGCAGTATCCACAACAAGAGTAGTGACAGCAGCCCGAGCAGTGCCCATATGTCGAGCAGTGCAAATTTGTGATCAAAGAATGTTAAATCTCAGTCATTTGAACCGAAATTTTCCAGATAATGATACAGATACCGAACACCATCTCCATTTTACTGACTCTACTGCTGATAAATCTGTTGAGGACAACTGTAGTATACACTCCCACCTTCCAAACAGATAATTATTACTAACTCTTTCACAGAGATAAATAACCATGAGGAAGAAATTGGAAATCTTAGTGAATACGAAAGTGGGTTGATTGGACATACCTAAAGCTTCAAATTGCAGCGACATTTTTGAATAGTATGTGCATTATCATAATGGAGACATTTAATTTTGATTTCCAATCCATTTGAACAGTTTCCGCTGCAAAAACTCGCAATATAATAGTTACTCAAATGGAATATAATCTGTGAAATGTGCAACATTGTATTTATTTGTGTGTGTATCAGCAAATATTAAATCACGATTTATTGGTATCGCAGGGCATATTACAATCAAATGATGACGAACGCCATTCCTTACAATTGATTGTGATAATTGCGCACGACCGTATGCATAAGCTACGGCACTGTAAGTGCGCATCAACGTAGCGTCAACGAAGGTTAGATGCACAATATCTCCAGTGCGAGAGATTATCTGTGCTACCTTTAAATTTTCTATTGTCTGACAGCTTTCATCAACTAAAATGTTCTCAATGATGCACCGATGCTATCTGGGAAAATGAGTATCTGCAATTCTTAAATCACAATTTATCAGTTTCGCAGGATGCATAATGAACAAATTAGACAAATGCTATTCATTACCGTTGATTCCGATATTAGTGCTTGACAATGTGTACAGGCCACCTAACAGAAAGTGACCGTCAACAGAACGTCAACAATATTTGGTCATAGAACACCTCTAGTACAAGGGGTTACATGTACTACGTTCATATTTTTGATCATCCCAGTGCCTTTATTGACTCAAAAATTGTCAATGATACACTGATGCTCTGTGTCAAAGTGTGTATCAGCGATTATGAAATCACCATTTATCGGTATTGCAGGACATAATATAATCAAATAAGTATGAACACCATTTTCCATGGGTGATTATGCTGTTTGCACGCAACCATATACATAGGCTACATCACTGACAGTGAGCATCAACTGATCATCAACAATTTTGGTCGCATATCACCGCTAGTTCGAGGGATTATATCTGCTCCATTCATATTTTCTAATATCTGACTGCTTTTGTCCCTTAAAAAGTTCTCATTCATGCACCAATGCTATCTCTGAAAGCATAAGTAATTAAAAGATCACCATATTGAAATTCATTATATACGATGAAAAACTGGGCAGAAAACATGAAATATCATTTGACACATGCACAATGCTTTCCATTCTCGAAATTCAGTAGAACCCGTTTTTACATCCTGCAGATAAAACCCGGCAGGTTGAACTACACATGGTAAAACCCATGTGCCGGGAGGTTCGGTTCCGAGTGTGAATCGGGAAATTTTGTCTGGGTCGGGTTAAGTAGGGTTCCAGAACCTGAACCGGACTGATGCTGGGTATCCCGGACCTGTTGCTAACAATAGGGTATGCAGGGTGACGATTTTGCAGATCATTATAGGAACAAGGAAGCACAGGATGGAAGCAACCATATTGGCCTACTCTGCTTGCTGCCATATTCCAAATGGATGTAAGAAAATTGATTGGTCAACTTTGCTTGTATATCTCAGCAAGCGATTGAAGCAAAATGGTCTGTGCAGGTCCACACACTTGGTGGATCTCCAATGCGCAGATTGCGCGCGGTTGATCATACATAACCAGAATACCATGAGCAACAGAGTCGTTCAGAGACGAACTCCCTGAGAGAGGGGGTACTGTTACACCTAACATGATACCTTCGGGGTTGGGACACACATGATTACTTGCCACGGCATCGACTGTCACTAGTCTCGGAAGCCAGAGTGAAGCTTCTCAAAATGCCAAGGTTATTGAACTGCGAAGTGCTCTAACTGCGAAGAATACTGAACTGGAAATTCTGAACCAGCGAAGCTTGTTGAACACCGACACTTCTCGACCTGCGACGCTTCTTGACCAGCCATGTTTCTCTGTAGTGAATGCATCTACATCTTCCACCGCTGAGGCTAGTGCAAAGACAGTGTAGAGTCACTCCAAAACTCTCTATATATTGAAAGGTAGAGAACGCACCGCTCCGAACAACGAAGCTAGAGAAAGCTAATCTATACACAAAATAAGCTAGAGAAAGCTAATCTCTTCCCAATGCATATTAAATGCATGCAGCGCACCATACAACAAACCTACTGTTTATCGAACGCAGTCAATTCATCTTGAGGTTAATTGGATGGAATGGATACCACTGGTCAGGAGGGCAGGAACACCAGAGTTGATGTTATGAAGGATGCCTGCGGTCCGAGTATAATATATTATCTGTAAAGGTACGGTGGGCCCAGGGGATAGAGTTCTGTAGTAATTGTATTGTTCAGGGGATTGGCTCGAATGACCGGAGGTAGTTGCAAAAGTAGTTGCACTAGTTCCAAAGTAGTTGAGGTATCTGAGTTCTAGAGTAAAGAGTGAAATTAGCGGTCAAGCGCAACGACAAAGATATAATGAGGTTCTGTTTCATTTTAGGTCGAAAGGAATCAACTGAAAGATTATCCGATCATCGATCTCTTTCTCAGTGAGGAGAACAAGCCTTGAAAATATACGCATTTGGAAAGCCATGTCTTTTCATTATGTATCTTTTAGTCATTTCCACTTCCTGAGTGAAGCTCCAAACACGTCGCAATCAATGCAATTCCTGAACAGAACACGGCCTCAACTGTGACTGGTGAACCTGAAGTAACACTCCCAGTGTCATATCATGATTTTATGGGCTACGTATATCATCTACGTGAGACTGGAGATACCATTCACCTCTTTTCCTGCTGAAGCTTCTTCCACATTCGTGTTTTCTCTCTGAGCTGGTGGTCTGATTTCCTCATCTGATAGCATGATGGGTGTCTCTCTTCACATTCTTAGTTTTGTTTGTATCATCGCCATCACTTGTAGCACTTGTACTCAGTTCATTGGAAAAGTTGCCAAACTTTTCCAAATGTCCAGAGTGGCTGGGGGCATTGTTCCTATGTCAATTTAAACTAGGAATCGATTGCAGGAATCAGTTTGTGGATAACTGCAGTGATTGATGTCTTAATGGATGGTATTCTATTTCCCACACATTTCTTCTTCGATATGGTGAATCACCTATACAGGTTCTGTGTATTAGACATCTATCATTGTTCAAATGTAGTCAATATAGCCCAATTAAAACTATCAATTTAAACACTGCTGAACAAACTTTCTTGAACTTAGGTACTTATGTATTCTTGAATATTCTTGTTTTATATATTTATTCAAGATCTTGTTCACGATCATGATATATGATTCCAATATATTGATGTATCATACTCTGTCCATCGCACTATTCATCCAAGGCCTTATCCACAGATAAAGCATGGTCACCCGTTGGTATAACCCTAAAAACAAATCTAATCCACAACTTCAGGCCAAATATTCCATTGGATGAAACTAGTGAGTTACTTCAGCATTACTTGTGGTGAATTACAGTACAATCTATACTGAATACACACATTGGTATCGATATGGGTGCAATTCACTCTTGGGAAATAGTAATACCAACAGTGTTGCTGGCATGATTGTGATACAAAAATGTACTTGAGAACTGCATATAGGAACTTAACCTTGGTATTACTGAGTCTATAGTCTTTCACACATACCAAAAATCCCAATGAAGTTCTGTCGCAATTGTTTGAACTTGGGCAGCCCAACCTTGTTGGACTTCAACTTCAGATGGTGAAAATAATAAACAATACATATTCTCGTCTTCACATGCACAATTTTTGAGCATTGACCAATTTATCTGAAACCCAATTACAACAAGAGGATGATTGAGGATGTGTTTTTATTAGCCGAATATTCACACAGCACTTGCTTGCCACAATGGCTTCTGTTCACTATGTTTGGTACTGATCTTTTTCAAGTATTGAACAATGTCATTCCATTTAAATTCAGTTATGGGAATTCATGGATGCTATACAGCAGCCCAAAAGCCATGGATGGTCAGTGATATGAATAGACACAACAGGTCCGGGATATTATGAAGGTCAATTCAAAATTCAATTACAGAATAGGTTTCAATATTTTGTTTGAATTAGGTTATTTCATATGCATGACATGGTAGTACTCTTTATCTGATTGCTAGTTATGTTTGATGGTATTAACCAGGCAACTATGAAAACCTGTTGCAGTGGATGTATCTTCGCTCATTGACTAGTTTTCTCACATCGTACTGGCTGGCACGTGGCATAGCACAAGGGGGGAGTGTTACAGAACGGAGTGGAATATGGTTGCCAATACACCTAACACAGTAGACCCATACACAATGCGTGACATGACACTCACCACTCACCCAAAGCTAATCAATCAACCTCAGCACTTGATATATTGCAGAAGCCTTCAGCCTCTCTTTGGAATATTCAAGTATAGATTTATCTGTGAAATAGTTGATTTGACTGTTGTCATACCATACAATATAAATTACGTTGGCCAGTCTCAAGTCTGGAAAGCCCGGGCCCAGGGTAGCCTGCCGGGCTTCATATAATGTTGTGTTGCAAGTGGTCCAAAACAGTTCAATTCTGATGTAGGGCTCAATACTGAAATTTATCAAGCTGCACTAAACTGTAAATTTTGAACTAAACAGTCCGTTGCTGAGAAGTGATGTTCTGGGCAGTGTGTGAAGAATGTTGTTCGGAGAAGTGCCAGGGGAACAGATCTAGTAACTGGGTTCTGTGGATATACCAGTTAGTTTGGTGAGTTATCATGCTCCTTCAGCTGACCTGTCATATCAGACATTGCCACATCAACAATACCTTTTCCAAATATATTTTACTATAATTATGCCTATCAATATTTGTTCAATGCTTAATAAATGTATATATTTAAGTTGTCAAATAAATCACTCTTTCGATTTCCCGTGTTTGAATTACAAATCTTTAATATCAAGCAGGTAGCTTTCAAAATACACCCAAAAAACACCCAAAATCAATGTTTTTCCACAACAATTGTATCAATATTAGAAATATTCAAATTTGGAAATTGGGAACTAATAAAGCAAAATATTATCAATATAGACAGATGTCAGAATGGGAGAACTTGAAAGTGAGTGTGAAAATTTCAGTTGGAATAAGGATAGTCAGAACAATAGAGAAATGTTAAAAATAAAACACTCACTTGAGCAGCCTAGCTACCAGATGATGACATCACCCATAATGTAATTTGAGTTGCCATACAGGGTTGAGAAAGACATTAATGATTTTTTTATTAGCTGTAATTATTATACACTAATTATTTCATTACACATAGATCTGAATGGGTCATTTGTGGACAGTAGAACACCACGAAATATCCAGATACTCCATTCAGTCACAACCTTGATCAACTGACTACAGCAATTTGAATAATTCATTACCCATGGAATGAGCATCACCTCAAATTGGAAATTGATGTTCTTAGAGACAATTGTTTATAGATATAGTGTTCTTGAGATATGTTTTTTTGATTCAGTCTTTTCAAAAAAAATTCAGTGGAGTGCAGATATCACACGGCATTGGATCAGGGTCTCATTTTTAATTCATGCTTGTGAATTTGGAATAACTCTGATGTATCTTAGACAATTGAAACAGATGGATCAAGAATATCCCATCAGTACCCACCAGTCAATATTCAACTCTAGAGATGTAAGACTGGGAGGGTTACTACAGGTTCACTGGTCAATGTAGTGAACTTACTTTGGTGCTTGCTTAAATTGTGAAAGGCTTGAAGCAACGATCAGGATGTGGAAATGACTAAAATATTCACGACGAAAACAATCGGCTATTCCAATGCATATAGTGTTAAGAATTGTTCTTCTCCTTGAGAAACTTTTGGACGATCTGATGAAGATGCCTTGCTACCCTCAAAAAAATCGAACGTCTTTATGGCTTTCTCTTCGCTCTTAATTACAATTTACACATGACTCAACAGCTCTTGTATCTAAAACAATTTTTCAATCGATTCAATTACTTTGACAACTACTGCCGGCCATTCGAGCCAATACCGATATCATCACCACCACCGCACAACTCCATCTCCCCATTCAACCTAATCTTTATTGGTTGTTGATGATTCTTGGACCGCTGGTATGCATTATGATATTTACCATTCAGTTTCAGCCTTCCAGACTGGTGGAATCCTGTCGATCCAATTATCCTCCAGAAAAATGAGCTTTGGCAGATATTGATTAGCTTTGCTGTTCGGAGCGGTGCTTTTGCTAGCTTCATAGGGTTGTGACTTGCTTCTTCAAGCGTTGTTGGTGCAACATTAGCTGTCTCCACCTTCATGGTTGGGAGCAGTGTGTTTCCTATCATCCATTGTATTGAGGCTTTCGGAGGGTGGCATTGTCTCCAATTGGTTGCATGGACAGATAAAGTCGATTCTGATTTCGTTCTATGTTGTGGCGAGCCCGATGCATACTGCAGCTGCATTCACTCTAGAGCACCTAGGCTGATCCTCAAATATGGGGGTTACAGAAGCGTGACTGATTGAAAAATTTCACCGTTTGAAAAGCATTGCTATTTCAAAAGCTTCAATCTGTCGCTTGAAACAAGTGACCGCCGATCCAGTAATTAGTGAACCTGATTGGTGTCGCTCCGAGAGTATAATGTTACATATGACACTACTCCCTCCCATAGAGAGTTCATCATTGAAGGAAATTATTGCTCCTGCGCTTTTGGTGCAATATGATTCTTCATCTCCAAGTGAAGTGCTTTTGAAATCCCTGATGGTAGTGGGTTTGAATGAACCATTTCACTTCAATTTTTATTTGCCATGAGGTAAAACATACAAGTGAAATCGACCAATCAGGTTAGTGACGTCAAATTGTGACATGGCAACAAGTGAAACCAGGTAATCAGGTGGATTGTGACTTCTGATTTCTTTTTCGTATGATGATCTGATTAAATTGTGTCCCTGTGTGCCCTTATAACCAAAACCATCCATCGTTTGATCTGGTAAAATAGTAACCCGTTGGACCCTGAAAACCAAATCCCGTGTGTCATTCATAATCTGCAAAATATGACCGCTTCGGACCAAAACCCTAAAATCCATGGTCAGGAATCATGCGAGCCGATACACACCATGTGTAGAGAAATGATTCTTGCTGAATTGTCGGATTCTTCTCTGCTTGGGGGCCCAAGGCTTCTGTTCATCATACTCCTTCAATGACCTCATGTGCTCAAAGTAGTCATATAGTTCTTCTGCCCAATCAGCTCGGGGTTAATATACTGTTCACATAATGAGGTATAAAATTCATTTCTGTTCATTACGAATCTGGCTGGCCATAGGTGTTGCAATTGCGTAATGTGTTTCAAATTCATAGCCATGTAGATCATAATTGAGCAAATTATCCTGTTTGGCAGATGCAATCTTGTATTGATATCTATTGATGTTGGTCGTGAGTTGGTACCGTTGAATGAGTGATACATAAAAAGTAGTATGAGTTATAGATGAAATCTTGAAATCATGCATCATAGCAGTGGGCGAGAGAACTTTCTAAACCTCAAAGGGTCGTTCATGCTGCGCATTTGATCTTTCACATTGCCTTCTTGTATTGAGTTACTTCTCATTTAGCATATCTAGATCACCAACTCGAATCTTTGGGGGTTTTATAGCTTGTCCATCATGGTACTTCCCAGTGTTCTGCTGTGAATGACCTGGGCCGCTACGACAAAGTGTAGTCATGCTGGACCTCAAGTGACTATATATCCTAGACGTCGGATTCTTTGCATCTGCTTCGATTGCCAAAGTTTTTAAGGATCGAACCCACCATTGCAATGACGATGACATTCATGTAGCGGTGGAAAGAGAGTTATTGTAGGTATGCTATGCGATCAGTAAAATCTCAGAATGTTTATCCTGCTCAGAATCACACCAATTACGAAGATTGCATTCCAATAATAGTGTGACTCTTTACGTTTGTTGATCCGTTTGAGGGTGAAATAGTTAAGATATCTTCATGTGAATATTAAAAGCTTCCATCAACGGTGACCAAAATGTGGAAGTGAACTTAGAGTTCCGATCTGACACTATGATTGATTCTTGGCTATGAAATTGCCATATGTCTTGAAGGAGTATTCTGACCATATTTGGAGCTTGGTTTTTACCAGCTTTCAATAGAATGAAGTGTAATATATTTGTTCAACGATGAACAATTCCACATTCAAATGAACATCTGTCTGATACCCGTAAAGCGATACTGGGATCAATAGAAATCGAATCTCATGAGCAGTATACTAATGCAAAAGGTTATGGTAGTCTGTAGTGAGTGTGTCAAGAGGCACAAGTTATTTGGCAGTCTAGGCACGAACGAATTTAATGTTCATTGAATTTCTTCATTTTCGACCAAATGAACATTTATCTGACCAGCTCCATTGTGTTGCTCATTTTCCGATGTCCTGCTATCTTTGACTCATACTCAGCTGCCAGTGTATATTTCTTCAACTACTGATTCTCCGGAATCCACAGTCTGCTATAACAATAATGGGCTTCATATGTGATAGAAATGTCTGGGCTGGCATTGCCTGCCATCACTCAGACATATTATTCTTTCCATATAGCATCATAATTAGCGGTGCTGACGATTGCGTCCAACGGCTCTGAAGTGAACTTCACTATGGGAATCGCAATCAATGTTACGGAAGAAATCACAAATTGTTTGCCTTGTATCTTCATTATTTGTATTGATTTCGATTCAAAAGTCAACAACGCATTGGGTCTCAGAACACGGTGGTTTTGCTGATTTTTGTTTTCTTCCACTCTAATCCCCTGTTTAGGTCGGTACTCCAAATACCAAGATAAAATATCTCGCTTGCCATCTGCACTCCCAGGCTGGTAAAGTTTTTTGACATCGTAACCTGCCTGTTCTTGAACCCACCGTGCATGCCTTAGATTCGATATTGTTATTGTTGTGAAATATTGGTAATTTTTGGGATCAGTGTATACACTGGGTAGATGAGAACCTGTTGAATATAATATCTCCCCATGATATGCGCAGATTCAACATCTAGCATTTCAATGATATGGATATTCTAGTTGTTCATGGCTTTGTACGTCCTTTGAGAGTGGAAGGCAATAGTGTGCAGTTATCCATCAATGATTTGGCAGAGAATTGTACCAATTGCGAAATCACCTGTGTCAGTCTAAATCACTAAGGACCAAACAGGCTCAAAATGCTGAAATCTTGAGGTTTCAATTATATACTTTTTGTACCTTTTGAAGCCGATCCGATGTCACAAAGTTCCCATCCAATTCAACTTTTCATTGGTTTTCTTGGTCAACTCTGTTAGACCATGATATATGTTGGAAATCAATCAACAAAGCGTCAATAGAAGTTGGCAAACCGGAGAAAACACCGGACATTCTAGACAGACTGCAGAATCTCTTATTGAAGAAAAGTTTTCATCTTGCACTTGGCCATGCTGACACCTTCTTCTGAAATGATATACCAAAGGAACACAACTTGTTTCAGATGCCATGCATTATGATATGAGGATCTAGCCAATTTGTATTCTAGTGGTCAACTCAGAAGTTCTTTCGTCAATTGAACTGGCTTTTCTTCGTTTTCTGTATAGATGAGGATGGTTTCCATATAGACTAATACTTCATTACTGAGTAGAACTCGCATAATATTATTCATCATATCTTCTTTTGTATCTAGTCTGTTCTCTAGTCTCAAGGCCATGACTTGATATTCATTAGGTCCATATTACAATACTCTTGCTTACATTCGTCAACAGCTGCAATGTAAATCAGGTTATACCCTGCCTTCAAATCGAACTCGGTGAAACTCCTCAATCCAGGAATCCAGTCTGTGGGATGATTAATTAGTGGCAATGTATATCGGTTCATAATACTCACATGATTATGGCTTCTGTGATCTGGGCACCGCTGTCAATCTCTTCCATGTTGCTGTGGAACAAAAAGTATGGAAGAACATGCAGGTGACTGGTAAGGATGGATCGGTCCGGAATCGAGCATCTCTTGAATATAATATTTCAGGATCGCAATCTTCATCTTTAGGAGTATATAGATAGAAACCAACTGACGTTGCCCTCCATCTTTCAAGTGAATGCCATGATCAGAAAATCAATGAGTCAGAAGAGTGTTGGCAGTTTCTTCAATGTAAATCATTTGGAAGTCCCAATACTGCCATGGGATTCAATCAACGCAGTCGACCCTAATGTCATGTGTAGTATTGACCCACATTGAACCACTAATCCAGATCCACTGAGAGCAGGGACTGCACTCAACATTCAATGGTCATATGCGATGTTAAACGAATTGACCACTGGGATTGTATAATATCGATGGTATTGTTTTGATGTAAGCTGAAGGTTCTCATTTGATTGTGTAAATGCACTGAGTCCTGCGTAATTGACAACCGACCAGTACAGTAACTTCATATCAGACGAATCCTCCTGAAAATCAATTTTGATGGTTCCTTTGGTACAATGGGATTCATACTGCAGAGCAATGGGAAATGTATGCATTCCACTCAGGCCTGCTACTCTTCCTCCATTGCAGTTTTCGACTATCTTCGGTTCTGTTTGAATCTCCAATGGAACACAATATGACTCAGCAGACTGCTTTGGTATCATTGGTCTATCACACCCGGTATTCAAAATGCACCCCCCTCAGGTATGTTCTTCTTGTCTCAAATGCTTGGCAACATGCATACTGTGGGTCCTGTTCCTGTATTTGGTTAAAGTGGGAGTTGTTTTATTTTCTTGGGTTTTGGTTGAGGGAGGCTGGCCACAACCTGGCATATTCAATATTGTGAGCAGAAACCATAATAAACTGCCATTCGACACAGCTCTGGCCGCAATCGGTTGTGGAAAGTACTTCGCAGGTGAATATGATTCAAATAAGTATAATCAATTTTGATAGTGATTGCTTATCATGTAACTCACATGGATACTATATGACTATCATTATTCAAGTATTGAACTCATCCTGAGGCACCCTGTTTGAAAAAGCATAATGGAATGTTTATCATTATCGAAAACCTATAATCAACACACCCGACTGCATTGATTTGGCCCAATATGAAAACCCAAAAGCAATTAGGATGTCTGTATCCCTTAACACAAAACCTGAGGTGTCTGTACCTCCAAGAACATAGGAACAACTGCAATCCTCAGTTCCAACAAAAGACAAAAGAAACTTGTTTCATCTATCAATTTCCATATAGTCAGAGCCAACTGCATACAGCACTCGTGATCTAGAGGCTACTGCGGGCTTGGTAATTCCATCAGCCTCACTCCTGATCCTGACCTTAGCAGAAGCCGTGCTTACTGCTGGCATGGAAGTTTCCATCTTGGACTTCTTATTGACTTTCATGTTGCGGGAGGAGGCCTTGATAGAGTTCTTGCGGAATATCGATCAGTACTTAGTTGAACCGCAGTGTTTGCATTCGGTATACTTGTTTCAGCTATTTATTCAAGATACAGAAACGCCTTTGACACATTCATATTTGTCAGTATTGACTGGCAATGAATGTTTCTGCATTCAATATTTCCTGGAGTCCGAACTCTTTTCACTGGTTTTCCTTCTTTGATCCTCTTTGTCACCATCATTATCACACTTTACATCATTGATCTTGTCTCAGGGTTTGTGTTCAAGGGGATGGTGTTAATTGTTTTCTTGCAGGTGTCTCTTGTATGCACAAACAACATGTGCGAGAAGGGATTTGTATTGTGTAACGTCGGTTTGTTTAAGATTTGAAAAGCATAATCAATCATTAATATTTTCCTTCAGGCCACTGTGTAATGCCTCTCGCCATACAATGCCAGATAGACAGACTTGGTAGTTAAAGTACTCCATCTTGACACTGTAGTCTTGTATATCTCCCTTGAACAGCAATACATTTATAATACTGAGGTGTTCGATCTGTTACTCTGACTGGAGGAATCGTTTCCCCATGCTGCCGATAAAGGCTTTGCAGTTGCTCTCATAACAATGTGTTTTAGCTTATCCTCACAGTTGTTGTACCATGCTGAGGCTTTGTCAAGTACAAGGGTTCCAAGATGATATTTCTATAAGTGCCCTAGGTATTCACATCCTCAAAGTACCTGAGATACGGGTGCACACCTCTAATCAATGGGCAGTTAGATTCCGTCTTGTCTGTATTATCTTCCTTGAACTTATGCAAAAGATCAATGTTTTGTTTCTTTCTCAGATACGATGGTCATGGTGGTGGCACAGGTGACAGCAGTTGTAGACGAGATACCAGCCAAAGATCACTATAGTCTGGTCCTCTACATGGTTGAACAGGTGGAAGATGATGATCTCCCCTATCGGTTGAGCTCGAGATACATGAGCTGGAGCTGAAAGACTCACAGCCACAAGGTGGATTTCCTCTATCGCCTCCTGCACTGTCTCTGTTGCCCTTGGGCCGCTGGGTCATTGCTTCTGAGGCCCAAATTCTGACTCCTTCCCGAACAATATATTGAAGGTGGACTCTGTCAGCATCTGGCATTCTCTCGCCGCTTTTCAATATCTATTCTGACCGTGAATAAGAGCGCGCTGGCATGTACGGCCTCGTATATAAGTATTACGATAGCAATGGTTTCGAACACGGATAAATGACTATAGTAGAGTAGTATGCTGGTATGAATATCGCCAGAGTGCAATTGCAATCACTTGAAGTGACTATATACTGAGCAGTTACCCGGACACCATTATATCATCCACCATTCTAGCTACCAACTCCCTTGTGCTGCCCAACCCATACTTCGAAAGGAATAACGTATAGATCCTTGCCCGTACACCCTCATACAGCCTGAGTAATCCTGCTCAGAATTGTTACTGCTCAAGGATGACTGTTCGGTCAATTTGCCGCCTGTGGCAACTCCACCTTCCGTGGTAGGGGGTAACAACTCTTGGCGACACCATGTGTACCCGGCCGAAATCAAATTAGTAAATAGAGAAGGAGAGAAGAGAAGAAAAGAGAAGAGGCAGAATCCTCCAAATTCACCCGGAACGGTCCAAGCTCTGCTATCTCAATCCAACTGAGCAAATTCAAGCCAGCTGCTGAAGCAGGTATCAGTCCAAGTCCATATTTGAGCCTATAGTTCAGAAAATCACAGTGCAGTTCCAATTTCTCACAATCGAAGCCAATGGTCCCGGATGTGCAGGCTCGGTAGAGCTGATTTTGCGATTGGCGTCTACTATTGATTGTTCGTATGCGATTTTTCTCACTGAACACTTTTCAGTCACTTCGAGGTTGCCATCTTGGCTGATCATGTCTTTCATTGCTCTTGCAATAGTCTGTGCAGCAGTTAATCAACATCAATGGGTATACTCATCTTGATTATAGCTGCTGAACCACACTCTATGCTCCCATCGGCTCCAGGTGCAGCTCAGATCCGAGTTCACCATCAAGAAAACCTTGGAGTATGCCTTCAGGTCCATGGTTCCGAACATTCAAGGTCACTTCTGCTGCAGGGCAGCACTCCCACCTCCGAGGGTATGCACAAATTCATTCTCAACTTCACTTCCAGCTGTCCTATATGCAACGGCAGGCCTCGTCAGTGATAGCCTCTGTGCTGGGCATTGATTGTATGTCTCATTGATTGAATTATATATGGGCTATCTCGATGTTCTTTGTCTTTGACTTCGGCTTAACATTCAGTTTCAGATCACATTGTGGCTGGTTGATTTATGTTGTCTTCGTACAGCCCTTGGTTGCAGTGATCATACATTGAGAAACATTGATACATGTGCATTCATATCGTGGTAAATATCACGTTAGTATGCCATAAAAGGTCTTACTCACAATGTTATCAAGTGTGCATACTCTTCAGTTGCTTCATGGCGTACATTCTCTTGATCTCATGCCTTCGCCATCCGAATACGTTGATATATCTAATCCATTAGCATCCCATATGAAGATCTTACTTACAATGATTTTCCAGCACTGCTGCACACTTTGAAACTGCTGAGAGCTGGCATCACTGCAGCCTGGTATATTCAATCAAGAGCCTAAGCTCACATTCTATACCGGCGTATCCAACTTGTAAGCATGTCATGTGCACATCATACTTACAGCATAAATGTCCTGAAGCACTCACGCCCTCTCGATGTTATGCTCCCAGAAGCCTGTATGACAGCTTTGTATGTCCAACCTGGATCTTCTGCTCCCTTCGTCTGAGTCCAATGTAGGTGCGCTTCCATTATGGCAGACATTCTGATATGGTGCACATTCCGTGCTGTATAATGATCCATATCTCCAACCTTGAACATATCTTTGCCGCTAAGGGTTTTCGTTTGGCAGGCTTGGGTTTCCAGCTGTCATCTTCAGAGATCTCGGTTCATCTTCTCCAGACCGACTGCAATCGTCCAATGCATTTCTCTGCATGATATGGACATCTCGATAGACGGCTTCATGAACTCTCAGAAATTCACAATATTGTTGGATTGAGATTCAATTGAATTCCTGTGGCCCAAGTAGAAGACTTCGCATCTATGATAAATCTTCGGCATCATGATCATTTACTTCTCTGGTGTACATCACTGACACAGTGCTTCACACCAGGACTTCCTGTGCAATCACTGTTTCAAGTAGGTGTTATGTCTGAATATTGGTAGCATGGCATCTCAAATGTAACATTGTTTTGACAAGGGGACCATTCTTAATGTAATCTTGCCTCGCCATATAAATGAATAGACATATCGTTATCCATCTCCAGCCAATCGAACCTGGTGATTCATTCCCAGAGTATACATATGTGTACACATGAATTCCAAATTCTGGGGCTTCTCCTATAACTCTGTAAGCTTTGAAAAGGTCATCTTTACTAACCTCTGTGAACTGAAGATTAGCTTTCGCAGGGCGATAATCTCCCATACAGCACAAGGAAGACCGTCCTGGATAGAGCATATGCAGTATCGATCCGGTGACATAACGTTTAGCAGTAGAAATGCCCTCCCATCGATCTGCCCATATCCCATGAGTGCTTAAGTCCAAATCCAGCATCCACAGTCTGAGCACACAATCTTATGTGTCATTATTTCAGGAATACCACTCTGCGCCGCCATACCAGATCATTGTAGAGCAATAGGTTCATACAATCATAACTTCCCAAAAAGAATGTCTCTGTATGCTGTGTTGACTATTGCAGACTCCACTCCATTTGTTTGTGGATAAATCGTCATTTAACATGGTAATGTCAGTGATCCCAACGCGCCTGGCCGGCAGACAGTGAGAACCGCAGCCCTAAGGCCGGGCCAGGCCGGGCCGCCAAAAAGTGGAACTCCGCAGGCCGGTCCAACGATTTCAATGCCGCACAATAACTGTGTGTGACTGCGCCAACTGTGAGCTGTGCGGTTAAGGTACTTGAACATACCGTCGGACCTCTGTGGAGGTTCAGAGAGCCATCTGCAACTGTGCAGAAGTTGACACGATTCAACAGTACATAGCTTCACCTCTTATTGGGTAAGTAATCGGGCCCTGAACTCTGTAAATTGGAGTGTCAGTATCATCATGCAATTTTCTTGGCCATCTATCGTCAATTGTCTGTAGATACTAAAGTTAGCTGCAGGTGTCTGCAGTTAAACAGTGCGCCTCAATAACCATTGTTGGCCCAGTTATCCATGGTTTCCGCCTTTGTAGAGCCTGTGAGTATGTGCCCCACAGCAGCTGGGCCAGTGTCATGTGGGCCCGGCGAGTAATATTCTGATACTAGCCCGCTCAGACCATTGCGAACACTGGGTATTGTCGTTTTGTCAATCATCGTTTTGATTGTCATTTCATCGATTCAGGGGTTATCCCTCGGGGTCAAGTATTGCATGGATGATGAGTGGCTTTTTTGTTTGAATCATACTGTATTCGGCCACTTGCGGCCATGTCATAATCTAAACCATTTGCTACATACTTCTCCAGTGTGACCGTCAGCTGTCCCTTCTTTTTTCTTTGAGCAAAGTCGTATCATCCCTGTCTCCTTCTTCCCTGCCTGCCCATCGCCTCCTTAAGCCTCCGTAACTGTTCCGACATAAGTATCCGTTAAAAACATCAAAATTGCGTTTTCTGCTTCTTCCGTATCGAACACCCGTGCCATCGGCACTCTGCCCCTCTCCTTCATCATACACTTCTTCCGCAACTTCTCCCACAGAGTGTCCTGCGGCCATCTCCACATCTTGGACCACTTGAACAAGTGGTCCACTGTCTGCGTCGAGTATCCACACCACCAGCACTCTTTACCTTCTTCCTTCTTAATGCGTTCCAGATAAACTTTTGTCAGCGCGTGTCCCACTTTTAACTGGAGAAACCTTCCTGCGACGCTTTTCTTGGTTTCGCCCAACAACTTGCTCATCATCTTCTTTTTGTTCATTCTGTACCCCCCCATTTTGACGTTGAACTATGCCTTCCACCACTTTTCAGTTTCGCTCCACTTGGCTTCCGTGACCCTTCTCTGCACCTTTGCCATCAACCACCCCTTGTATGCTTTCACAAGCTCCAGCGCGCCCTCCACTCTTTCCGCGGCTGCTTTCGCTTGTTCATCGGCGTTTTCATTTCCTTCAACTCCTTCGTGAGATGGTACCCACCAGTACTGAATTTCCACTTCCGTTCCCACGATCTTATTGTTCCACTCAACTGTGTTTTTGGCCATCCGCTGTCCAGGGCCCAACTTGTCGTCCTGCACGCGTTGTATTGCGGTGACTGAGTCAGAAAAGATAACCACCTTCGAGTCTCTTGTCATGGGTAGCATGTCTGCCGCTTTCCGTAGGCCCCTTTCGATGGCGTATACTTCAGCGTCGAAGACTTCTTTCTTCTTTCCCAGGTAGTGTCGCTCCGCTTCCCAATCCTCTTCCCCCTCCCTCCATACCACGGCACACCCGACTCTTCCGTCTTCTAGCTTGGATCCGTCCGTCCAAAGAATTAGGCCTTCGTCTGCTATTTGAGCGGCCTTCTGCGCCTCTCTTTTTTCCAGCACGTACACTTTCGCTTGAGCTCTCTGTGGGTTGATGGGTAAGATGTTCGTTTCTGTCTTCCCTTCTACCCCTAAGTCTTTTCTCAGCCTTATTGCCAGTGTCAACTCTCCCTCCACCAACGCCCCTCCTCCTGCCTGGTCTGGCATTGCGGCTAATCTTTTGGCCAATCGTCTCCTAAGATTATTCAGTAGTGATATCACCGGTCTCAGTCCTGCTTCCTTAAGTAACACAACCGTCGGTGTTGACTTGAACATCCGAGTAACCCTTCTTGCTGATTCGTAGACCAGTTTTTGGAGTTCGTGTTCTCGTTCTATCTGTCCATTCGACCACAGTTCTGACCCATACAACGCCACGGACTGAACTGCAGCTATCTGGACGTTCTTGGCATTTTCTGGTCTGAGTCCGAGTCTTGCGGTTATTGCTTTGATTCTCCCCTGCACCTTCTTTGTGTTGGTCATGACGACTTGTGGTGGTGTTGGATATTCAATTTTTTGTCCATCCACACCCCTAGCCATCTTGTCGGTTTTGAATTGGACAATATCGAGTTGTTCCCGTCTATCTGGATCCTCATCTTGACCTTACATCTGTGGTGGTTCCTGTTCTTCGAGAACAGGACTGCTTCTGTTTTCGCTATGTCGAACTGGACAGCGTTCATCTCCGCCCACTGCGTAGCCCTCCTTGAACATCATCGCATGTAGCTTGTGCACTGGTTGATGTCCTTCCCTTCCACCACCCAGGCGACAATGTCAACGAAGGATAATGTTGTGACCTCCGGCGCTGCTTTTTCTGTTTCCTTGAAGAGGCCGGCGATGAATATTGCGAAAAGAATCGGTGAAGTTTGGGATCCCAGCAGAACTCCTGTTTCGACATCCATCACTTCTCCCGTCCTTCCGTCAATCATTATTTTTACTTTTCTGTCAGACATGAAGCTCTCCACCCACCTGCATAGGTCTGCTTCAAATTTCACGTCTTCCATTACCTGGATCGAGTTCCCCTTCGCGACGCTCGGGAAGGCTCCCTTGACGTCCATCAGTATGGCTGAGGCAATATTCCCCCTTCTCCATGCTTCTTGCACTCTTTTCACTATCATTCCCACCGCATCAACCGCTGATCTTCTGTTTCTCCATCCAAACTGGCCATCGTGTGGCAGTCCTCTCCTCTCGCACTCCTCTGAAATTCTTGTTGCCACCACATTTTCGACCACTTTTCCTAAGCAATTCTCAAGTGCGATAACCCTATGCGCCTTCGCTTGATGATAATCTGGCTTTCCCGGCTTGGGTATCACTACTCCTGTGACCGTCTTGCACTCCTTCGGATGATGTCCTAACCGTATTCTCATTTTTACTATGGCTACTATTCTGCTTGCATCGCACTCCCACAGCAGTCTTATTGCCTTGAAGTGAATTTTGTCTGTTCCTGGCGCTTTCTTGACACTTTGTGCATAGATAGCTTCCTTGACCTCTTCTTCGGTAATCTCCAGGTAGGTCTCTCCCCCCTCCTCCTTCGCCATCTTCTTCATTCCTGGCAATGGTTTTGGGAACCCGACCTCTTTTATCAGCTCCGTCTTTTCGGTCCAGGAGGTCGCCAGCCCCCCTTCTCGTTTCTGCAGAGCCTTAACAGTAAGTTCTCCCTGCTTTCCAGTATACTTTAGCGCCCTCCACGCCTTGTCTCCTTCCGCCTCTGGCACAAAGGTGTTCCAGCACTCTCGCTCATCAGGAAAAACGAAAAGTACGTTGCCGAGCTCTCTGACGTTGTCGAGCTTGACAACGAAATGTTTGAATTTGAGTTTCAAAAACTCTGGGCGAGCAACGCGCTCGATCGCACGCGTTGTCAAGCATTCATAACGAATTCACCACGTCTTCATGAACCTGGTTCCATTGTCGCGATCTTCGCCAACTCTTCATGAAGCATTCATTAACTCATCATCAACGCCAAATATCTCCAATAACACAACCATCCTTGTATATTCCTCATTGAAGATTCTACCCATGCAAAAGCTTCGGTTACTCGTCACGAAGCATTCATCAACCATCGCCAACGTTGTTAACCTCTTGCAATTGGGGTTGTAATTCTGAAGTTCACGTTCAACACATGATCTCTCCATTCTTGCCAGTCTCAACCGCGATAATAATATTGTCACGCTTTACAAGCTCGGTAATACGAATGTGAATACCAAGCTTATTGCTCTTGAAATGCTTGTGCTCCTTGTTGTGACGCGTAGCATCTGCTTTATTGAAGCCTTAGTTTCTCACGATACGATAATTTTCAAGATTGCCAAAATCCAAATGCTTCGATTCAATGTAACCCCATTAAAATCCTCCGAGAACAGTAGCCACAATAACAAGCAGATTACGCGTCGATACGAGCAGGAACGGCAATAACAAGGGAAACAGCAGCGGCAGCGACAGCAAAATAACAAGCAGATTACGCGTCAACATGAGCAATAACAAGAGAAATTCAGCACCAGCAACAGCAGCATCAACATCAACAGCAGCATCAACAATAAAAACAAGCAGATTATGCGTCGACACGAGCAGGAACGACAATAAGAGAAATTCAGCACCAGCAACCGCAGCACCAGCAACAGCAGCACCAACAGCAGCAGCGACAGCAAAATAACAAGCAGATTACGCGCCGATACGAGCAGAAACGACAATAACAAGAGAAATTCAGCACCAGCAACAGCAACAGCAACAGCAACAGCAACAGCAACAGCAACAGCAGCTATCAAACCTGGTCATCGGCAAGTGAAGGATCAATGTTGTCCTCCGGAAGCGTAGCCTGATCGTCCGGAGGGGTACTCTCATCGTTCACCACAGTATCAGTGTCACTTGCATTGACGTCAGCGAAACTTGTATTCGGAGTGGTCTCTGACTGCTGAAAGAGAAAATGTTGAGCCAGCACCGTGCGCTCGTGTATGCGTGCGAATTCCTCGTCAGTGGCAGAAAGGTCCTCGCGGATCCAAGTGAGGAAATCCTCGTCGTGATCGGCCTGGTCGTTCCAGCCGATGATCGGGATGTCGTCTCCGCGCCCGCACTCTTTCCACTTCGTGCGAATTGCCACTTGTATATTGGAGATCTTGTTCGCTTGCACTTCTGCCGATGAAGACAGGAAGTCATCTTCCAGATGTTTGAAAGCCACTGCCAAACGGGTGTTAGACTCGCTCGTACAATTGAAATGATACATACAAGCAGCCGGGGAAGTAGGTGAGAAGTCTCGAGGAGGTATGTAGGTTCCAGTCTTATAGGCCGACAGAGCATGCCAGAGCGCCGTCGCAGCGAGGATAACAAAGGTCGGGTTAATCATTCTGATCATCTGCCTATCGGTATTTCCAAGTTGTCTGGTCCCGCCGAAGTAGGTGCTGTAGATAAGCTCCGTTATTTCAGGAGCGGCGAATCGGAAGCGAAAGTCCTAATGAAATATCAGCCATCAGTAGAGTAAATTATGCGTCAAATCAAGGGCAACATGCATCGCGACCAGCACGGGGACAGGTGAACCTATCCTTCTCCAAAAGCCAGCCCACTTTCCTCGACACCTCCGTCTCCGGCTTATTATTCGGCTCATAAAGTGACTGAATACTCTGGTTCGCCCGATGGGCCAATGTACTACGAACCGTAGTGATTTTGGCCAAGCACTGTTTGTCAGTAAAGAACCAACACGTTTGAACGATGCACTTACTCTTGCCAACCATTGTTGCGTAGGCTCCATCCCAACATCCCTTGGGCTAATGCTCTTCAAGCATTCGTGCCACCAGACATGTAGCTGTGCTGTTCGTGTTGCCGGCCCAGCGAATGGGTCCTTGAACAATGTGAAGTGGATGATTGTATTCTTCATCACGTCAAGAATCCTGCCTGGGATGCCGAGGATGCTCGATTGGTCGGTGAATTCAGAGCCTGCAAGAATCCCTGTGATTTTGTCAATCATAGGTTCGTATGTCATGACTTCTCTGAGCGACTTAGCCGCCTGGCGTGCAAGCTTACTATACTCGACAGGAGAGCGCTTCTAAGTGAAGAACTTCAGCATTATGTCAAGTAAATTACTCGTTCGGACAGGGGTCGATTACTTTACGCTTGCTAGTTGCCCTTGTGAGAGCACCCTCCTCCACTTCGTCTATAACTATTAGTACATTGGCACGATTTGGCACCCGTGCGGGTGGAGTCAGATGCTCCTGTGAAGGTCGTTTCCCCAGAGATGATGTTGAAGGTGCCAAATATGGGACGATGCGCGGGCTCTCTTCATTGCGACGCGGCGATTCTTCATACGGATCGGGGATCTCTACTCTCCGACGTCTGGTTGATGGTGGAGGAGGAGGCGGAGGAGAAGGTGGAAGATCGACTTCGGTTGAATATTCGAGAAATTCGTACTCGTCATCATCGTGATGGATTCTCCTGGAGCGACGACAGGGGTGAGGAGAGGATGGTCGTCCTGAGTATCTTCGTCTTTGTGCAGGTTCCACTCGCTGTGACGAAGCGGTGAAGTTCTCAGCCATTATAAGAGAGCATGAATACGGGGTGAGGAAAGTGCAAGGATAAAGTGGTAGATTATGGGTAAAGGCATATACTGAAAGAACGAAGAACTCGCTCGTTGCGCTGCAGAATACTCTTGTCCAAACGGCGGCTTTTGTAATCTCATTTCCTCTAGACCTGCCAAGAATATATTCGAAATGATATTATCGCTTAGTACTAAATAGGTAGTCGGTGAGCCGGTTGACGTGGAGCTCCGACAACCAGAATGTAGCGCATGGTATCCATTGGTTGATTAGACAATATCGGCCACCAACGCCGAAACCACTCGGTCAGCCGCAAATCATTGTGTGGTTGCATTCCCCCATGAGGAATGGCTTAGCATTTGGTACGTATTATGTCTTTGATAAGTCCAAGAATACACTCGTCGCAGCGAAGAACTTCTTCATTGAGATAGCAAAGATATTCTGTAGGTATATTCACTGCCGTGCTATTGCACTTGTACGAAAACTATTCAACGTTCGCACTTACCTAGCTGACCAATCAGATTGCTTACTTCCAGCCAAGACATGGACGGCCAGTTAAGGGCATGGATAAAAATAGGTCAATATCAAAACCTCCTAATGATGCGAATCTCCATCAATTGCATAAAAAATAGCATGAGCATCAAAAGATTAAAAACACCGTGTAATTACAGAATTTCCGCGTTGAACTGAAGGAACCATTAATCCTGACAAGAAATACCAACTGACACAAAACCAATAACAGGACAAAAACAAAACTAAAAACGCGACCAAAAACGCGACCAAAAACTCATCTTATTCGTTATCGCTACCACTGTCATTCAGACCGGTCAGAAATAGTTCCCAACGTGTAATCCACTCGTTGAGACAAGCGACCTACTTTTTCTTTGGCAGAGAAATTGTTCCCGGCAACAGAGGATTTATAATGTAGGGATTAT